>RJWM01025367.1:0-29291 GCA_004363535.1 Dasyprocta punctata | reverse complement strand
ATAGTACAACCCTGCCTCAAAAAACTAGGGCTGGGAGTTTGGCTCAGTGGCTTAAGCGCCTGTCTGGCAGGCGTGAGGCTATGAGTTCGATCCCCGGTGCCGCAAAAAAAAAAAAAAAAAAAAATCTTAAAAGGAGAAGAATGAAGCAGAGCTGACAGAACAAAGGACAGCTCAATGGAATGATAGTACATTTAAACCATATATATTAATTAATACATTAAAAGTAAGCAGATTAGCTAGGCATGGTGGCACACACCTTAATCCCAGCACTCGGGAGGCTGAGTTCAAAGCCAGCCTGGGCTACACAGTAAGACCCTGTCTCAAAAAAACATAAGAAAAGAAAAAACGTAAGCAGACTATTTTCAAACGATAATTACAGACTGTACTTCAAAGAGAAAAACTATTTTCTTTATAAAACAAAACCTAATAGAGAAAACCCAAAAGTAAATGTACATACATATACATATACACATGATTCCCATATATTTTCTACATATACATCTGTATATGTAAAAATCACAGACATTACAAATGCCAACTAAAAAAACTTGGTGTAGCTACACAGTATCAGAGTAGATTCTGAGGCAAAGAAGCACTACTGGAGAAAAGAATATTCCATAACATTAACAAATTAGATTCACACTGGGCATAGTGGCACATGCATGTAATCCCAGCACTTTAGCAGTTTGGGAGGCTGAGGAAGGAAAATACCTCAAGTACCATGTGGTCAATTTAGTGAAGCCCTGTACCAAAAGACCTGGGGATGTAGGTCTGGTAAAGTACCCTTGAGTTCAACTCCCAGTAGCACCAACTCCTAAAAAAATAAAAATAAAAATCAATCTACCAGGGAGATACAACTCCAAATTGGTTTGTACCCAGCAAAGTAACCTCAAGATATTTAATGCCAGATTTACACCCCAGCAATGAACAGATTCACAAGCACAATGGAATGTCCTAATGTACCACTCTCATGACTCTAGAAAACTGAACTCACTCTCCCCCTCCAAAGTCAGTAAGGAAACAAAGTTTAACAGCACAATTAACAAAATTCACTCTATTAGCACTGCAGGCCCAAAGGCAAGAATCATATTCTTTTCAAACACAAGTTTACCAAAACCAACCACAAGCCCAGTTATAAGATGGTCTGAGCCAATGTCAAAGGTCTGAAATCAGATCATACTCACTGTAAAATTAAGCTTGAAATCATTAGTTAAAATAACTTCAAAACCCTCACAGATTTGAAAATTAAATGATACTCTTCCTACATAACCTATGGGTTAAAGAAAAAAAATCATGCAAAAATAAGAAAATATTCTAAAAAAAACCAAAAATAATCAACTTACAGAACATAGTTAAAGCTACAGGAAAAGGAAAATTTTTTAGTGTTTGATATTTTTATTTTTGTTTTCATTTTTTATTTATTTATTTATTATTTTTGAGACAGGGTCTCACTATGTTCATGCTGGATTTGAACTCACTATGTAACCCAGGATGACCTTGAATTTGCAGCAATCCTTCTGAGTGCTGGGCTTCCAGGTATGTGCCATCATACCTGGCTAAGGGGAGAAATCTATAATCTTAAACCATGCGCTTCAGACAAATCACCCCAAGCCTCTATGTTATCCAGTGTTTCCTCTGACACTTAGGCTAGCCAGCCTCACTGACAGCTCACACTCTGAGGAGCTCTCCAGGTCTGTCACCCCGCTTGCTGCCCCTTGGACCTAACATGGGAAGCAGTGTGGCTAGAAGCCCTCCCTCCAGGTGCTGCCCAGCCCTGGCCTCCAGGCCTAATGCCCAGACACTCCCCCATCCCTCCCAAGCCCAGGGAACAGCATGGCATTGTGGCCATCAGTGTGGGGCCAGGTTGGGGGTAGCAGCCTGGGTCAGCACCAGACAGCAAACCCTACCCAGGCTCATACTTCCCTTCAAGAGGAAAGAAGGTCGAAAGGAGAGAGCCAGAGAATATTTCCAGTCTCTTTCTAAGCAATGTCCATCTCTAGGGATTCTACACATAGCTGCCTGCCCATCCTCTCTGAGCCCAGGTCCACCAGCTGATGGAAAGAGGCAGCCCAGCTCTAAGTCTAAGTATGCCACTGCTGGGCCCCAGCACAAGCTGCAAATAGGGGCTCTCCGTGCACAACCCTCAAGCAGGGATAGAGCCCAGTCTCCACCTCCACAAAACTATATTTTGCTGCTCCCCTCAGGGTCACATCATTAGAGAACTGGTGACTGCCCCCTATAGCCTTTGGCAGGCTCCTCCTGGTTCCCATAGTCCTAGCTTTCCTCCGTGTCTACCCCTTGCATGCTGCCCTGGAGCCTGCTATACAATCCTGCTGGGACCCCAACATTCCTTCCACACGGTGTCCCGGATCAAATGGGACTTGGTCAGGTCTCCTTGTGTGTAGCTCCCCAAAGGGGCTCCCTGGCAAGGGGGCAGGGAGAAGGCAGACTCACCCTGGAACACTCCCCATCATGCCAGCCTGTGCCCAGTTTTCTTCAAGCAGGAAAGATGCCAGGCGGGCAGCTCCTGTGTTACAGCCCTGCTACTGCCTCTAGCTCTGAGTAGCTCCAAGGGGAAGAAAAAGCTCCTCAACTCAGAATTGTACCTTTGCTCTTCAGGAGTCAGAGGGAAGCTAGACCTTCAGAGCTTAATGTGCCAAGCCTACACAGGGTATTGAGTTCCAGCCCCAAATGCAACAGGAAACAGAGACTGCAGGGAAAGAGGGGCCCACTGCACACACAGGAGCCCTCCAGAGCTAGGTTGATGACCTGCCCGAGGCCATGGTCTCTTCCATTAGGCCCATCAGTATAGCTTGGAACTGGCCAGCAGTAAGAGGTTCCTGCTTGAGGGCTGCCTACCATCAGGGCATCCATGCCATGACCCATCTCTGACTACCAGGAAATTCCCACATTCAAAATGAAGATCAGGCAACACCTCCCGTGAGCCTATCGGCATGTGGGTTGAGAATCAACACCCCCACCCCACCCCACCCCCACCCTGGTAAGCAACCTGCTGGTTCGGAAGAGAGGCTAAGTTGATAGCAACTAAGGTACATAAAGCAACTAAATGTTTGTATTGTTTGGTTGATTTTGCAGGCCTGGGGCCAGCAGTCAGCATCTCTTGGGAAGATGACAGTATGCAATGTAGCAAATATGGGGAATTTCCTTCTGTCTTATCTTTGAGGCCCAATATTGTTCACAGTTTTGCTTTATTCAAAATTCTGTTTTAATTGGTTTCATTCTGTTTTGTTTTTTATTTGATTTTGCTATGCCTGATGGAATGAAGAACTATTGTGAAGATAACAAGATATATTATAGTAGCTATTGTTTTCCTAGTATCCTGCTTTGAAGTTCTATACCAATTCTACTGCTTTGTTTTGATTGACTTTGTTCTGTTTTGTTTTGTTGGATTTTACTATCTTTAAAATAAAATTAAAAAAAAATAGAAAACAAAATGAAGATCAGTGCAGGGAGATGGGCAGTGCCTTTACACCACATCCTCCCTAGCGATCTCTCCCGGCCCTGTGGCCATTTCAGTGGCATGTATCCAAAGCCAGCACCCAGCCCAAAAGCCAGTTCACCTCCTGGAAGTGTGAGAGGCCTAAGGAGACTAGGCTCCCCCACCCTCCAGACAGCACAGCTGAGCTAAGCCAGCTCTCACCGCTGAAGAAGGCTGTCCACAAGGCAGAAGAGGGCAGGCCCCAGCAGGGCCATGGGATGAGGCAGGGGCTCAGGTTCCTGGAGTCCAGCCCTACCAGCTCCTGCAGGCTCACTCCAGATAGGTACATATCCCCTGGACAACACACAATTGAGGATGCCCGATTGAATTCAGTACTGGTTCAGCAGACCAAATGCAGTTCCTCTTTGGCTGCTCCCCTGAGTGATGCAGAGACACTAAAAGCTCTGGCACAACAACACAGATGGCCCCTCTAAGAACTGCTCCGCATACAAAGCCTGGACAGAAGACAGGACAGGAGAGACCTGGCAGACCCCGCTGCAGCAGGAAGACATTCTGCACATTCAGAGTTGGATTTAGGACTAGGCCCACAGTGGTCAGATGGCTGCAGGCCTCCTCTGCTCACTCTGCAGTCTGCTCATATTCCCTCACCCCTCCTGTAGATACAGACCCTGCTTGCCTCCAAAATCTCTCTACCCTCTGGCCCTCAGGAAGCCCTGCCCAGTCGGGACTACTTCTCAACATGAAGACTCCAGCTGGACAACCTCCCTCTGCCCTCACTGTACCTCCCACTGAGAATAACATTGCTACTCGTGGGCCCATGTGAGGATAGGGAAGGCACAGGGGAGGGGGAGTGGCAAGAAGTTGGAGCTGGTACTGTCTCTCCTAGCAGGGGTACCTGGTGCTGGGCAGGAAACATCAAAGGCACCCAGGAAAGCCTGCCCACCTGGACCCTGGACCTCACGCTAGCATGCTGTGGGTGCCAGACAAAGGAACCAATGAGGAGCACAGGAGTTCCCTTGCTGAGACCCACATGCACACAGAGTTCTAACCATACTCAGAACGGTCAACACTGCCATAGAACAGTCCTTGGGCAACAGTAACATGGGAGTAAACGAGGCAGGAGCAAGGACAGCTGATTGGCAGCAAACAGAAGGAGGCTGCACCCTGGGCAAGAAGAAAGCAGGCACTTGCAGCTTGGGCTTTTTTTTTTGTACCGGGAATTGAACTCAGGACCTTATGCTTGCCAGGCAGGCGGTGTGTTCCTGGGCTATATTCCCAGCCCTTTGGGCAAGAAGAAGGACAGGAACCCCAGCCTGGATGCCAGCTCTAGCCACCCAGAGGACTCCACCCTCTCCAGGCCAGAAGTCAGGCCGGGCAAGCCCCAGGTCTTCAGCTTCACAGCCACGTCACCATAAACGGCACACACATGCACTGCTATACCAATTCTTGTGGAATAATTAATTAGCATGGCCACGACAAACGTAAAATTGGAGGCCTCCGGCGTGCCTGATAATTTATGCACGATCCAAGGATCGCTGTGGCTGCCTTTCCCAGAGCCTAATTCAGCATTTTCTTTTTCCCTTATGAAAGCAGGACTTCAGATTTAACTGCTCTCATGCCCTTTAACGGTGTTTGCTGTAGTAAAATCGAACAGCCCAGCTGCACTTCAGCGAGTAGTGATGGATCACAGACCCCCAAGACACCAGGCAGGGCCTCCCAGGCAACAGCAGCACCAGCCACACACCACACACAGGAACACAGCGCTGGCCCAAAGCACTGAAGGCTCTGCTCCTTCTATCTGCACAGAAACCCCAGAGAAGGTAACCCCTCCATCGATAGATAGACAGATACAGAGAAGACGAGCCCAAAGGCCCCCAGCAAGACAATGCCAGCAGCAGGTCTGGTGCTCAGAGCTAAGATGCACCTGGAATCCTGGCCAAATTCCAGGACCTGAGCCCCAGCTGTAGGCTGTTCCTAGCACCCAGCAGATTTGGGGGAGGAGGGATTGATCTCTTCTTTTGAGACAGGGTCTCGCTATCAGTTCAGGCTGGCCTTCAACTCACTTTGTAGCCCAGGCTGGCCTCAAACACACAGCAACCCTCCTGTCTCAGCCTCTCAAGTGCTGGAATTACAGGCGTGCATCACCACGTTCAGCTACCCAAAAGATTGTTGCCCAGGTCCCTGGCCCTCTCCGCCCCTCCCAAGCATGTCAAGCCCAACCTGAGCACCTCAAGCCAGTACCCAGGGTCGGAGGCACCTCCTTCAACCTCCCCATGATACCTGCCACTTCAGCCAGGCCTCCTAACTGTAGCTCCATGCCTCCTGACTTGGGGCTAACTCAGGAAAAGGTGCCAACTAGCACTGCCAAGAACCAGTGACCATGTCTAGGCCAGGCTGGGACAGACACTGCCACTCCTTGGGCTCTGCCACCAGTCTGGGCTCCAAACAGCCTATATTCCATCAACATTAGCCTCCCAAGGAGGCTGCCCAACTCAAGGACCCCCAGCAGCGTGACCTGGACAGGCAGTAGCTCAGAGTGCCACTGCACATACAACTTGCTTGCAGCACCTTCAGTTGTCAACATTTCTGCTAATAACTATCCCAAATATTCTTCCTAATACAGGTAGTGAGAAAATGCCACCATTCATAGGACCAAAGTACAAGGTGGCAGGGAGTGTTCTACTCCCCTGCCCACTAATTCCTGAGCACACTGCTGCCAGCCCCCACCCATGGGGCACACCTCACAGGGGGCAGGAGCAGGATGCAAGCAGGGAAGCCTGTTGCTTCTTCTGATGGTCAGTTCTTTGCAGGCCCAGCCTGGCCCTTGCTAGATGACTGTGACAACACTCCAGCCAACCAGTGGCACCACTGTAGAAGGCCTTCAGGACACAACACAGTGCATGCTTCCTGCCACCCACTGGCCAGACACTGCCAGCCTGGGAGGTCAAGAGGGCTTCCCACATATATGGTGACAGAATCACAGAGTACCACCCTTGCCCAGCACACTCTGCAGCAGACCTTCCCACATCTGTGGGGTCTCCTCCTGCCAGGTTCCTCTACATGGAAGGAAGGCCCTCCCTTCTGCCCTGCCCCCAGAAGCTCCCACCCAAGTGCCAGGGTTAGCAAAGCACCTTCCTGCTGGGGCAGCATGAGCAATACATACGGCAGCTAGTAAGATGCAGGAAGTTCAAGGCAGCTGGGCAGCTGGGGAGGGACGTGAAAAGAGGTGGGGTGGGGAAGTTAACCACCAACACCCAGTAGATGCCTGAATGAAAAGAGCCTTGGACTTCTGAGAAAACAGTGGTCTAGTGAAGGAAGAGCACTGCAAAAATAGGCAAACAACCCAGCATAGTGGCGCAAGCCTGTAATCCCAGCACTCTGGGAGGCTGAGGCAAGAGGATCCCAAGTTTGAACCCAGCCTGGGTAACTCAGTAACAGCATGTCCAAAATAAAAAATAAAAAGGACTGGGATTATAGCTCAGTATGAAGACTCATCTCCAGTATAAATCATCAGTCAGTAAGCAAGCACAGACACATACCTTTTATAAGGAAGCAGGGCCTGGTCAAAGAGAAACAGAGACTGGTGGGAGATGGCCGTCACGGCACCAGGCCCAGGCCATATCCTCAGGAGAATGAGCCTAAGGACTGGCCTTGCACTCTTCAGGACCCACCATACCACCACCACAACCAGAGCCCAGACCAGTGGCAGTCACACCGTGATTACTAATTACTTCAGTTACAGGTATAACAAATGGACACCATTTCTGAGACCCCTAAAGATTTGCCTCCTCTGCCCAAATGCCTTCCCTCATGCATTCCTTGAGAAACAGAGTAGGCAGGTCCCTGCAGCATACCAGCTCACCTAGCTCTTCTGGCCCCTCTCCGGGAGTATCTCAAACCTGAACCCTCCCTCAGGAGAAAAGGAAAGGAAAGACAGAAGGCAAGAAATACATTGTCAACAAGAGGAGACATCCAGCACCCCCACCCTGACACCCAGTCAAAGTCTAACTCCAAGCCAAACAACCTTTAGCCAAAGAACTCTCAGGAGAGCTAAGGAGGCAGGGACAGGAGGGGAGGCGGTCAGGCTGGAACCTTCCTGACACTCAGTCCCCAGGCTGAGCAGCCAACGCTGCTGAACAATGCAGTTTTGAATTCAATTAAAGTGATTATCTGTTGTGCCAAATAAATTGTGTACAGCATATATCCTGCGGCACTTTACACCTCCGGGCTCATTATTCCCTAACTGTTTCCTCCTGTTTATGCGCTCTCAAATTAAATTGCTGATAATATGCGCCAAAATAAAAAATGAGCGCACCTTGTCCCAAGAAAATTGATTCTCCCTTCTCCTGAACTGGCGATTGCCAGGTTTTATATACTCTGTTCCTGGTGATCATTAGTAATTCAATTTTCTTTTTATTAGCCCCCTTATCTGCTGAGCAATATAGTGGCAGGGCTGACCTCTTTCACACGGGTAAATGTTTAAAATCTTTTCCCTGATTAATTTTGCCAGTTAAGAAAAAGAGGAGAAATGGCCCGGCTCTTAGCCATCACAATGAATAAAGCTTAATGTTGATTGTGATGGAATTTCTAATGCCAGGGAAATTGATTGAACGTGGCAATTACACTGCAAGAGTAACTCGAGGGAGATGGGATCGCTTTCTCCTGGCCGTAGCCTTTTGGTTATTTAAAACAATCCAATTTGCAAGGATAATTATGTATTAGTGTTTTATCTGCCACTTGAAATGAACAGGGGAGTTTCGATACTGGCCCAGCATTAGCAGGTTATTGCTGCAAATTACTTGATATCTGCTTTCTTTCACATAAAGAGGAAATTAGGCAATCAATTACCAGAAAAAGGTGGACTGAGAGATAAGAGGGGCAAGTATGCCCTCTGCTGGCCCCCAGGGCACACGGCAGGGCTGAACTCAGACCTCAGGCTGGGCTATGGGGCAGCTGCCTAAGGCCCCTCCCTCCCTCCTTGGCATAGGAGCCCACTAGTCACACGGCTCTCTAGACCCCAGAGACTGCCTCTCAAAGAAGAAAGCTGGAGCTGGGACTGAGCATATGCTAAAAGGAAAATGAGGAAAGAAAAGACTTCAAGCAGCCAGATGAAGATGCAGCTCCTGCCCAGAGGGAGACCCTGCCGTTTAGTGGCCACAGGAATTTGGGTTCCACACTTCCTGGAGCAGAAGGGCTCTACCTCAACATGTGGCAACATCCCCACTTGTAGGACCCAAGGCAACCCCAGCCAGGGCTCGGTCACCCCCACCCACCCCCTCACCATTACTGGAGATTGAACTCAGAGCCTTCCCTTTGAGCTACAGTCCCAGACCTTGTTTTGTTTTGTTGTTTTGTTTTGTTTTGTTTTTTGAGATAAGATCTCACTATGCTGCCCATGCCTCAAACTCAGGATCCTCCCACCTCGGCCTCCCAGAATCCTGGGATTCCAAACATGTACCACCATCCCCAACTCAGGCCACAGTTCTTGAGAAGGCAGGGAGGGAGACAAGAGGGCTTGCAGGAGGAAGCCTAGGGAAACCACATGTCCACTTCCTGGTGTGAGCCAGGCTCCATCCAGGCCTCAATCTAGGGAGACACTTGTCCTTATTCATCTCCTCAAGCTGATGCTCTGGCCAGACCCATTTTCTCCTGCAGCTAGCCCATCCCTGTGGCCTCTGCCTGCCTGGTAGTCTCTGGGACGAGTACCCAGATAGCCATACCAAGATGTAGGTTTAACCTCTCAAACCTCTGTGTGCAGCTTCTACAGGCTGCCTGTCCCCTTCAGAGGATGTGGATCCTCCCTTAGCCTGACACAACAGGCCTCCCATTCAGGGTCCTCTGACTCAACATCCACTCTAGCCCACTCGACACTCACGAGCCCTAATGTACCTGAGGACACTGACACAAGTCCCAGCTCTCTCTTCTAAGGAGCTTTCAACATGACCAGAACACACTTTTCCTTACTGTGACCTATAAGAATCCTTTATGTTCTGGTTCCTTACCACCACCAGCCTCATTCCCTTCCCTGATCCTACACAACATGCCAGTCACACAGTCTTCCTTACGCTCTTAGAACGCTGCAGGCTCAGTCTCACTGTGACCCTCACCTATAAGCTGAGCATTATGTTCTCTCTTTCCTCAGGTCACCTCCTTTCAATTGCCTCCCTCAAGGTGACTCTCCCACTTCCATGCTCTCAGAACACATTTGCCACTCAAAAGCATCTTTTCAGCCTGCTTCTAAGGACTTAAGGTAGGACTCTAAGGTAGCCATGTCTCCATGACTAGAATACAGCTCTCTATCCCCAGAAGCCAGCCCATTGCCTACCCTCCAAGGAGCCCAAACCATACTTGGTGGGTGGGGAGATAGGTGAGTAGGTGAGAGGCCTACAAAAGCCCTTACCCCAATAGGACCTCCAAGCCATCACCATGTCTGTCTATAATTACAAGGCTATTCATTCCCCCACTCCTAGTGGAGAGAGCGGCTGCAGCCTCCTTCATCCCCCAAAGTGCCCAACCCAAACCTGCATACCACTCAGTAGGTGGAGCTGGTGGCCTTGGGACCCCACACTCCTCCCTACCTGGCTGCTCCCTTGGGGGATTAGAGATGCTGTTCCAGCCCCCGCTGGCAGAGGGCAGCCTTCACTGTCCCCGGGCCTGCACCCCACTCTGCCCTAGACCTAAAAAGGAAACAGCCTACAGAGGAAATAGGTTGGTCACAGGCGCAACCAAGTGGGTTGACCCTGAAGGAGCCCTGCAGCACTTCCACCTTGCCGCAGTATGACACTGCTGGCTTTCCATATCCCCATCAAAGCTCAGAGCTCCTCAACCAGTCCTCCTCATGTGCCGGAGGCTACCTGCACACTGTCCCTTCACACTCCCATCCAGAACCTCACTGCAGCTCCTCCCCAGCTCCTCCTGTCATCTGGGAGGAGCCACACTGGCCCCAGCACAGGGCCAAAGTCAGCAGCACAGGATGGCCAGGAGGCCAGCATCTTTCTATCCCATTTCTTCATGTCTTTGACTCCAACAGTACAAGCCCCTTTCATCACTATGCCTGGACCAGCTCTACATAGGCTCTCAATACCCCTCCTCTCAGCTTCTTCTCCAGGGCCTTCCTGGGCAGCCAAGGATATTCCCCCAGTACCATGCTCAACTGATAGCCACAAGGACCGATGCCAACTCAGACTGCGCAGGTCCAGTCGTGTTGGCACCCTATCCTCTCCAAACTTCACAAACATCTGACCATACTTGCCCAAAGGAAGCCATGGGACTAAAGGGCCCCAGGCAAATCCTGCTCTCCATGGCAAGATGAGTACCAGGTGAGAACCATCCCAAGCCCTCCAGAACCATCACTACAGATCCACAAGTATGCCACCCTGGGGGTGGCTCCCTCACTGTTTCCTGGCACCAGCATCTCCCAGTGTGAGACAAGGTTGTTCTGAAAGGGACCATGTCCCATTACTCACAAGACAGGCCCCATCTGGCCACCACAGAGGGCTCTCAGGTTCACACAAGTTTCCAAAGGTACCCAGAACCATGTGACTCAGAAAGTGAGTACAACTGAGCCTTCAAGCTAGTTCAGGAGAGGAGAGGCTGCCCTGTTGATCCCAGGCTAAGGACAAAGGCCCTCAGGAGAGCCAGACGCTAGTAGTACAAGATCTGAGTGGCCACCAACCTTACTTGCCCCAGGAGGGATGTGGGCACACACTAAAGAATGGGCAGAAAAGGCTACCATACTCCTGTCCAGATGCCTGTCCCCTACCCAAACTACAGGGCAGTTCCTCTCCCTCCATTACCCTGGTTGCTCGCCACCCATCAGGCAGAGATCCCTTAGGGGCTTGGGCCCTCTGACAGCATGGGCAGGAGACAAACAAGATACCAAATGGACCAGGGAGAGGCGCAGCTTATAGCTGTGCTCAGCCCACTGTGAGTGCCTCCTCCCTGGCATACCTTCCTTAGTGGTGAGGTGGGCCCGGCTCGGCAGCAGGCGGCACAGCCGGTGCCTGGTGACCTGCATCAGGCCCTTGTTGGGGGTCTTCTTCAGAACAGGACTGCTCTTCCCCCGGAGAGCCTGTCTTCTCCGCAGGCTAAGGTGGTTCTTGGTGGCGGTGGCAACTGAGGGGCTGTTCTTCTTATCTCCAGGAAGGCTGCAGAGACAAATGGCAGGCAAATACCAACAGGCTCACCAGGTGGCTCTGCATAACCACTCTTCCTCACCCAGATCCCAGGGGGTAATGGAACAGATCCAGAGGCAAGCCAAGGTCCTTCCAAGCTCCAGGGTGCCTTCCACGACCCTGCCATCCCCACTGAATCAGACACGTCAGTCAGCTGTACCCTTTTCGTCTGCAGCCAAGTTGAGGAAGCAGATGAATCCACAATCCCAGAGGATCCAAGACCAGAGCAGGGTCCAGTGTGTCCACCCACTGCCCAGGCCAGATGAACCCTTGCACAGGGCTAGAGGAAGGAGCATTCCTGAGGAGGAACTACCATCAGCCCCACGCACCATCCCCAGCCTGCCTGCCAGAGGTATGCTACAAGGCTGCTTCTCCAAGCTCCCTGGAACAGAGGAAGCTCCCAGTACAGCTAAAGCAAAGCCACCCTCCAGGAACCTTAAGGAATAGGAGGCAGGCCAAGCAACTGAAGATGGCATCTGTCTTCAGACAGATCTGTCAGAGCCAGAGAGGCAGCTGACCTGGAGCCAAAACCAAGGTTAAACAATAGAAAGAACTTCCTGAGGGGGACTCACAGCAAGGTTACTTCTGGATGGCACATGCCATTGCCTGATGGCACAGGCAGAATGTCTGCCCTCAGCAAGTGCAGCTGCCTCCTTTGCCATTAGCTGCTAACCTGATGAAGTCTCTGACCCCAAATTAAATACTCTGGTCTACAAAGTCATCTTTGAGTCTCCAACTATGCAAGAATAGAAGATCAAAGAGTAACATGCAATTGCAAGGCAGTGGCCGTGGCTGGTCACCTGGCCACAGCCATCTCTTTCCTCTCCCAATCTACCAGCCTCCCCCAGCATTCTTTAAGAGGGGCCACAGAGCCCAAAGAAGCCACCGCACACCAGTCCCATCCAGCTGCTGCCCAGTGGAGCACAGTGAAACCACCATTTGTCTGGGCCTGGGCAGAGTGCCTGACTATGCACAGCAGAAAGGCCTTGACATCCCAGGGCAGTGCCCAAAGGCCCCAGTCACCACCCAGCTCAAATGTGTGGCCGGAAGCTCTAGACTGGGGGCAGCTACACGTCCCTCATACAGCCTCCCTCTCCACTGCACCCCAAGCAGACCCAACCACAGTGGTTGCTCTCCCAGTGCCTGGCCTGGCACAATGCCACCCATTCTCAAATCTTGCAGACCCAGAAATGCTGCCTATCAATCTCCTGGTCTCCCACCAACAGAAGAAAGGATAGGGCTACTAACACCGTAAGGGCCATATCCCCACCCTTACCTGGCTAGGGCCCTGAGCAAGCTTCTAATCCGCCCTGAGCCTCGCCTTATACAGCTTTACATGACAACAGTACATCTGGTTTTACCACTACTAGAAACATGAACCATAACACTGCTAACCCTCAACCTCCTCCAACCTCTCTTCTCAAAATACACCTACCATGAGCCTTCACTTCCTCTTTACTCCTCCCTAGAGGTAGGACTGCAGACCAAGGAGACAGTACAGGCTAGGGAGATGACACAACTGCCCCAAATCCCACAACCCTAGGGCCAGCCCCAGGCCCACTCCTGCCCACTCAGACAGGATACTGTGGGCAGCAGACATACATACCTGGTATTGCCCCTCCGCCGTATGATCTTAGTGCGGCTCTTCACTTTGTAAGCTGAGAGAGGGGTCTCCCCAAAGAGGGACTTCAAGTTGCTAGGTCCCACTGCTGGTGTATTCTCTGGAGGGGACCTAGATGGGACTAGGGAGAGTTGAGAGGCATGATCCCTGCTGCCAGCTTCTGAATGCCAATGGAAAGAGGAAGAGGAGGAGGCAGAGGGGCTGGAGGCCTTCCACTTGTACTTGCTGGGGGAGGGCCCAGGCTTGGAGGACATGGCCGGCTTCCTGGGCTTGGACTCTGGATTAGCTCTGGGCTGTGGCTTCTCTGTCTTTCCAGTTGTGCCAAAAGCACCCCTGCTCACACTCTCCAAAGCTGCTCTGGGACTGAGGGTCCTTCGAGTAACCCGGGGACTCTTTGCTGAGGTGGCTACCCATTTGTAGTTGCTTTTCCGAAACTTGTTGGTTCGACAAGACAATAGCAGAGAGGGCTCCCGGGTCTGCCTGGGTCCTAAGGCTGAAGTGGGTCTGGCTGAAGCCACGACTGAGTCTGAGGGAGCTGGCTGATCTGGGAGTTGCGCATCACAACTAGTTGCAGAATGAGGGGCCACCTTTTGATGGAGAGCCACACCAGTTCCACGAGGCAAGGTAGAAGATGGGAAGTGTGCCTTGACAGCAACTGCACTCTCACTGACTATCTGCTGGGGCTCCGGGGGACTGTCACCCACACTGCTCACAGACTTCACTACCCGGGGCTTGCCAGGCTCCTTCTGACAGACCAGAAGTGGGTCCTCCGCACGGCAGCTACCCTTGTCTCTTCCTAGCATTGAAGGCTGTGGTTGTGTACCAGTGGGCTCACCCTCAGCTTTATGAAGCTGTTGGTCACTCCAGAGGGTATCTTCATATTCTTCCAAAGAGCCCGGTTGGGCCTGTGAAGCGCTAGTAGAACCAGTCTTTGATGGTGGTTTGATTTTGATAACCATGCTCTTATCTGCACTTAGCTGGACCTGTCTCTCAAAAACATGCTGCTGGGGGTCAGGGTCCTGGCTGCTCCTGGCCCCAAGGGCTGCCTGCACAGCATGGTTGCTAGCTTGGTCTGAGAATCCTGAGGGCCGGTTCACAAGGGAATATTTCTTACGCCACTCAGGCCCATGGTGTGAGGAGAATCCCCTCCGACTTGGACGAGGGTAGCAGGCACCAAAGGCCCTGCCACTGTGGTAAGCTGGTGGCTGCCATCGGGAAGCAGCTGAGGGGCCTGGTGCAGAGGCATTGCCATGGAGATTTTTATAATCATCGATTAGATCTGAGAAGACAGAATCACAGCTCAGTTAACCAGGGATATGAATAAAAGCAACAATTATAACTACCCTGGAGGGGCATCACCTGGCAAAATATCCCAGATTCGATATACCCAGACTCCTAAGAACTTCTGAGAAGCAGCCCATAGTGCCTGGGAACCACAGACCATTCAGCCCAAACTCCATAGGCCCGTCTTTTTCTTGAATCTTTTCACACTGTCAGCTCTACTTCAATCTTTTTTTTGCCTGTTTATCCTGAAAAACACAGGCTTCTAGTGTGATAGTTTCTATTTGCTGGCCTAGTGGGTCCATCATTTTTTGAGAGGAAATGTCACTTCATATGCAGAGACAAGCCAGGCCCCAAGGTGTGACGCCTGGACAAAAATACACAAGTCACCACAGATGCATTCCGGCTTACCCACAGGTGGGAAGAAACCAGGGCTGCACTTTAATCATTTCTACTGAGTCTAAGAGAAGTGACCCCTATGGCACTCTCACTGGGCAGCAGAAAAAAGAACACTGGGCACACAGGCCAGTGACCTACCAGCCGTCACACTGTCTCCTAAAGAAGACAGGCCTGACACCACCATCACCACCCTTTTCAGAGAAGTTCCCACCAGTTGTCCTGGGGCAGGAGATTGGGAACACCAGAACAAAGCACACAGGGACAAGCCCAGTAGTCAGCCTCCCTCCCATTCAACACTGTCACCATATGTCCAGGCACACAAAGAGACACGTCCAGACCACTGACACCTCAGAGCTAGCCTGACATAAGTCCAAGAAGCAGCCTAAAACGGGAAACACCTAGACTCTCTTCCATGTGTGCTTTCTGATCCTAGCTAAATCTACTTTTGGTGGGAATAACTTTGAAAGGATTGGGTTGTTTTTTGGTTTTGGTTTTTTCCCCTTAACGCTTACAAAGGGAAAGACCACCCTGGGTCTAAAATGTTTAAGGGGGAAGCTGGGGCCTGGGTAATCGGTCTGTGGCGCAGTGATGACGTCGTGGGGGTCTGTGCATGAACCGAGAAAGCGTATCCAACGCGGCAGCAGGGTACCCGTGCATGAACCGAGAAAGCGTATCCAACGCGGCAGCAGGGCACTCAACCAGACCCGGCTGGAATGCACCAGACCGGGAACTGGAGCCCGGCTGTGGGGCGCGGGGCGTAGGAGGGCGCGAGCGGGCTCAATCTCTCGGGAGAAGGCAAAGGGGCTTTCTGCCAGCCCCAGAGCAATGGCCAGCCCCACCCCTCCGCCCCTCAGAAGGCTGCCGCTGGCAGCTGAAGCCCCGCCTGGGACCGGCCCAGGCCCACCGGAAGCTCAGCGGCCCCACCCCGCCCGGTCATACCAACGCCACAGCCAGCCGGCCGTCGAGACCTCTGGCTAGGGCCACCGTTTCGCGGAGAGTCCGCCGCAGGTGGCAGGCAAAGAAGGAGACATGAGCTCCAGGCCCAGCTGTGGCCAACCCACCCTGCAGGAGGCGGATCTGTCGCCGCAGTTGCTCCTTCTCCTCCATCTCCGGAGTCCGCGACGCCCGGCCAGACCCCCACGACGTCATCACTGCGCGACTACTTCCCGCGGGCGGAACTGGGACAGCAAAACTCAGCGCAGAGATTACAGCCTGCCTGTGATCCGCGGACTGCAGAGCTACGCCGTCGCCCTGGCAACGCGAGCGAAGGCAGGGCAGCGCAGAGCTAGCGGCAGATGACGTCACTAGGGAGCACCAGGAACTGGTGGCTCCACTGGCTCTGTTGGCGCTGGTCTTGCAGCGCCAGGCCGGACCCATTCCGCACCTCCGGCGCACCTGTGGGCCTTGGAACCGAGCTGTGGTTGCTTTTGGTCTGGGTAAATGTTGCCCTGAACCAGGGAGGTTCTGTTGACACTTTCATTGCGGCCAGAATGAAAGAGAACACTAAGGGATGTGTTCAGGCCTCTGAAGACAGGACTGGTTTGTGGATGGAAACGGGTGTTAAATGTGTAAAGCCTTGTGCGCAGGGGAATTTACATATTTTTTAAAATCCATTTTATTTCAAAGAGAAAAGAAAACGAAAAAAAATTTCAAAACACGTCAGTCAGGGGGCAACACTGCGCATTGTCCAAACACATGACATCTGCATTCTGCTGTCCAAACAATATCAGCACAAATCTTTCTCTTCAGTGAACACAGAGAAATCAGTAGTTTAACTATCTTAAGTATCTTTTATATATATATATATATATATATATACGTACATATACATGTATGTATGTTGTTTCTTCCAACTTCTCACTAGGAAGACAATATGATGTTTACACATGTGTGTCTGCTTTATTTCACTTACGAATATGGTCACAAGTTGCATCCTTTTACCTATACAAATCTCCAGTGTATCCTTCTTTATGACTGAGTAGCACGGCATTGTATAAAGATACCACATCTTTTTTATCCATTCCTCAGTGGGTGGGCATTTAGGTTGTTTCAAGATTTAGCTCGTACAAATTGTGCTGCTATAAACATGGGTGCACATATAGCACTGTGCTATGATGTTTTTAATTCTTTTGGGAAGATACTCTGAAGGGGAATAGCTGGGCTGAATGGGACCTCTAGTCCTAGTTTTTTGAGGAATCTCCGCACTAATTTCTATAGTGGTTGTACCAGTCTACACTCCTGCAGGTGGGAATTTTTTTTTTCAGGTGGGAATTTAAAAGATCCCAAGAGGAAACAGTATGGAGGCTCCTCAAAAAAGTAAATGTAAGCCAGGCATGGTGGTTTACTAGAGGCCAAAGCAAGAGAATCTCAACTTTGAGACCAACATGGGCAATTTGGTGAGCCTCTATTTCAAAATAAATAGGGAAGCCAACCTTCGTGACACACACTTGTAATCCAAGCACTCTGAAGCTGAGGCAGGAGGATGTCAAATTCTTGCTCAGCCTCATCGACTTACCAAGACCCTGTCTCAAAATAGGGCTGGGGATATGGCTCAGTGCAGGAAGGAAATAAAGTAGAATTGCCATGGGTTCCAACAACCCCACCTCTGAGTATACAACCAAAAGAATGTAAAGCATTAACTCAAACATGTTGTGCACTTTATGACAGCATTTTTGGCAATAATCAAATGGAAGCAACCAGCCATACACAGATAAATGGATACACAAAATGTGCTATATATGAATAATTCGATACTGTTCAGATTTTTAAAACAATAAAGTTCTGATATATGCTATAATGTGGATAAACTTGGAGAGCTTTATGCTAAGTAAAATGAGCCAATCATAAAAGGACAAATATATGATTCCACATTCATGAAATACCTAGAGTAATCAAATTCTTGGAGAAAGAAAGATGAGATCTTTCTTTAGGGTCTCGAGAGAGGAAGAATGGAACACTTGCTTGAAGAGGACAAAATTTCTGTTTAGATTAATGAAAAAGTTTCAGAATATGATGCTTGCACAACCTTGTGATTTCAATTAATGTCACTGAATTTTACACTTTAGCTTAAATGACAGTTTTATGTTGTATATATTTAACTACATTAAAAATCAGTCATATCAGGGCCGAGAGTCTGGCTCAGTGGCTTAAGCACCTGTCTGGCAGGCATGAGGTTGTGAGTTCAATCCCTGGTGCTGAAAAAAAAAAAAAAAAAAAAAGCCGGGCATGGTGGCCCATGCCTTTAATCCCAGCACTTGGGAGGCTGAGGTAGGAGGAGTGTTGTGAGTTCGAGGCCGGCTTGGGCTACAATGCAAGCCCAAGGCCGGCCTGAGCTACATAGTGTGACCCTGCCTCAAAAAACCAGGACTGGGAGTTTGACTCAGTGGCTTAAGTGCCTGCCCTGGCAGGTGCAAGGTTGTGAGTTCAATCCCCGGTGCCACAAAAATAAATAAATAAATAAATAAAAATTAAAAATCAGGCATATCTACACAATAAGGAGTGTTAAAGGAAAGTCCTTTAGATTGACAATGATACAATATGGAAACACAATTCTACAAAATGAAAGGATACAGGCAATGTAAAATATGTTAGTAAATGTAAGAAATAGAAATTTAAAACTAGGCATGATGGTGCATACCTATAATTCCAGCACTTGGGAGTTTGAGGCAGGAAGATCACCACAAATTCGAGGTTGGCCTGGGCTACCTAAGTAAATTCAAGACCAACCTGCACTACATAGTGAGATCCCTGTCTCAAAAAAACAAAAAAGAAAAAGGAAACACTACTGGTAGACAGTACTACTGCCCCAGGGCTTCATGAGGACCTAAACTTGTTTGGTCAAATCTTAGAAGCAGTGTTAGAGAAATTCCAACCACCTACAAAAATACAATTATTCCAGTATATAGATGATCTTTTAATCTTGTGGGCCAGGTGTGGTGACTCACGCCTGTAATCCCAGCACTTGGAAGGCTAAAGCAGAAGGATTGCCATGAGTTCAAGGCTAGCCTAGGCTATATAGTGAGTTCAGGGCCAGGCTGAATTACATAGCCAGACCATGTCTCAAAAAAAAAAAAAAAAAAAAAAAAAAAAAGATCTTGGTGGGTGGGGGAAGACAAAGTGTCAGAGCAAACCTATTCAACTTTCTAGGGAAGAGAGGACTACAAGTTTATAAAAAAAATTACAATGTGTTTTTTAAAAATCAGATACTTAGGACACCTAATTGGAAAAGAAAAAAAAAACCCTGAAAGAGTTATCATGTAGTTTCTTTAGAAATGGCTCATCAATCAAAAGTATTCCAGGTCCTTCTGTCCAGGAACAAAGAATTGAACAAGACCAACCAAAAATGGTGCCAAACGTTTATTTGAAAAGTGAGGAGTAAATGAGTATGGGAGAAACCAGCTCTGCAGAGCAAACTTAGGCAGAAAAAGAAGATAAAAGCAAAAATAAAAGTATATACTGCATCTGGCAAACACAGCACAGGTTACCATGGGAAGTCATAATAGCAGGCTCCCCATGGTGTCTCATCTCTTTTATGCAGTCCATGTCCCCCGGGAATCTGCTAGAAGTTCCACAAATGGAGTCCTGAGAATTATTTGGCACTGTCCTAGGATCTTGTAATTGACAGGTCCAGTTCATTTCCCCAGCCAACTTTGCTATGCCTTCTCGCCTATATTAAAAGAATCTCAAAAATCATTGACTGGCTATTGTCATTTGTAGATTGACTCCTACGCCCAAAAGACAAAGACCCTTCTATGACTTGCATGAGGTTTTGGGGGGCCTTCTAAATACAAACCATACAGGTCCTATATTTTAAATTTAAGAACAAACAAACAAACAAACAGAGCCAGGTGTGGTGGTGCATGCCTGTAATCCCAGCACTTGGGAGGCTGAGGAGGGAGGATCACTGTGAGTTCGAGGCCAGCCTGGGCTACAAAATGAGCTCAAGACCAGCCTGAACTGACTATCGAGACCCTGTCTCAAAAAGACAAAAAAAAAAAAAAACCCTGATCATTTACAGTGATCCTTAAAATAAGATTTAAGGTATAAATAAACTAAAACAGGCCCTCACCACAGCCCCAGTTCTAGTCTTCCCATCTTAAAAAAAATGGTTTCACTTTTTTGTTACCATAGACAAGGATGTGACACTCTCGTAATCCTGACTCAAACTTGGGAAGGAAAAAGGCAATCTGTTGCTTTCATCTCTAAACTCAGTATCTAGTCAGGCATAGTGGTACATACCTGTAATCCCAGCACTCAGGAGGCTGAGGAGAGAGGATCACTGTGAGTTCAAGGCCAGCCTGGGTTACATAGTGAGCTCAAAGCCAGCCTGAACTACATAGTGAGACCCTGTCTCAAAAAACAAAACAGCTGGGCATGGTGGCACACACCTTTAATCCCAGCACTCGGGAGGCTGAGGTAGGAGGAGCGTTGTGAGTTCGAGGCCGGCTTGGGATACAATGTGAGCGCAAGTCTGGCCTGAGCTACATAGTGTGACCCTGCCTCAAAAAACCAGGGCTGGGAGTTTGGCTCAGTGACTTAAGCGTCTGCCCTGGCAGGTGCGAGTTTGTGAGTTTGATCCCCGGTGTCAAAAAAAAAAAAAAAAACAGCCGGGGATTTAGCTCAGTGGCATAAGCGCCTGCCTGGCTCACCGGTGCGAGGTTGTGAGTTTGATCCCCAGCACCAAAACAAAACAAGTGAAAGACCAATTCAGGATCTACTGGCCTAAATGTGCTCAAGTGGTGGCTACTACTGCTTTACTGATTGAGAAAAACAAAAAACCCCAACTTCTAGTGGGCCCTTAATAGTAAACTCTCAGATCTGGACTATATTAAATCGAAAAGATAAAAAATAGTTAACAAACTCTCAAATATTAAAGTATAAAGATATTCTGTTTAAAAAAATGACTTGGATGTCACATCAACTGAACCCAGCCAGCTTTTTACGGAAGGGAAAGAGGACCTTGAGACGCCACAACATAACTGCTTAGATATCATAGAACATCAAACCAAGATCCCACCAGACCTAAGAAAAACTCCACTCCAAGATTAGATCATATCATTCATGAATGGGTCCTCCCAAGCAATAAAAAATCGTAATTATTATAGTATAATTAAGTTTAAAAATACAATCATTATGTAAAGGAGATAGATTGCATTGGGGCTCATCAACTCAGACTTACAAATTTTACTCTCAATCAGGCCTTAAAGTTCCTTAAAGGCCAAAAAGACACTACATATACTGATTGCAAATATGCTTAGGGGATGGCACACACAAAAAAAATCTAAACAGTGCGGCCATATGAATAATAAAGAAAGGGAACTAATACATGAAAAGTTCATTAGACTGCAATGGCATGCAGAAATACCAAAACGACACCCAGAATTTGGAGGCAGATTTATTTACATCAATGGGCACTAATCAGGGTCATTCCCAGAGTATCAGGCCCTGATTTCTGGTGGTCTAGGGCTTATGTGAGATAAGCAAACAGAAAGTACAGAGGCAGAATGGCTTGTCAATTGGGGTTGGTTTATACATATACCAGCTATCCATCCCAGTGACCAGCCTTTCTAAGAGATGGAAGCAACTGGAACAGGAACTATTACCTGGGCAACTAACAAACTGAAGTATACTGGCTGACAGGGTGGAGGGGAGGCATTTTCTGCAACAGACAAGTACTAAAAAACTGCCTTCAGAGGAGGTGACTGGAGTTTATATAAGTGACCATCAAAAAGGGAAGTCCATAAAGCCATAAAAAACAGGCTCACAGAAGAGGCTGCTAAACAAGACACCCTAAAAAAAGTTAAAGTATTAATTTTAATCCCAGACACCCCTAAGACAATATTAAGGCCTCAGTTTACTAAAAATAATATTAGATAAATAAATAATATGGGTCCATTAAAACTAAAAACCAAAAATAAACATTACCTAATGAGAGGAAAATAAATATGCCTGTTGCAACCCGTGAGGGGGGTCTCCAAAGTTGGGTTGGGCATTCCCATCACGACTCTCTGCCTCTCTTTGGGTACTTGCTCTCACTCAGACAAAGAATGAAGAAGTGGGGCTCCTATTAGGAAAATGGGGAGTTAAGACTGATACGGTACAAAGCAAAATTTTATGTAAAGTATGACAAATGTAGCAAAAACAGAAGAGCTGTCTTATACAACAGAGTGGTGCTACAAAATAGGAGCCATCCCTTGCGGGATGCCCAGTGAGTCTGAGGTGTGCTTCATATTTACAGGGGTAAAGTGGTTTCTAAAAATAACTGTTTCAAAGCCGGGTGTGGTGGCGCATGCCTTTAATCCCAGAACTCTGGAGGCTGAGGTAGGAGGAGCGTTGTGAGTTCGAGGCCGGCTTGGGCTTCAATGCGAGCGCAAGACCAGCCTGAGTTACATAGTGCGACCCTGCCTCAAAAAACTAGGGCCGGGAGTTTGGAGTCTTAACCAATCAGAGCCTTAACCTTTGTTTCTGGAAAGGGGACAAGGTCAGCATACAGTAACTAACACTTTCATGAGAGTACAGTAGGGTATATTTTCTCAAGCACGTAGTGAAAAGATAAGCACATGATGATTTTACAAACATCAGCCACATGTAAACATGATGATTTTACAACATTAGTCATCATGTCTTGCCCTGGGTTTTTGTTTATGTTCCTCTAATCTGTCCCTAAAAGCCTATAATGATAAAAAAAATTAACGTCTGCTGGGAATGGTGGTACAAGCCTGTAATCCCACCACTTGGGAGGCTGAGGCAAGATCACTGTGAGTTCAAGGCCAGCCGGAACTACATAGCAAGACTCTGTCTCAAAAAACAAAAAACAGCAACAAAAAAAAGTAATGTCTTTATATATATATAAAGTCATTGGGTCCCTAGGCATTGTGTAATATAATAGTAAAAAACTATGGATGCCTGGAAATGTACACCATTGCTAAACAAGTTTGTAAAAGCTGTATAACATACCAAAAAATAACCAAGAGAGTAATTTAAAAATATACTACAAGGCCAGAAATGGTGGCACATGTCCATAAGCCCAGCACTCAGGAAGCTGAGGCAGGATTACCATGAGTTTGAGGGTAGCCTGAGTTACATAAGCAAGTTCAAAGCCAGCCTAAACTACCTAGTGAGACTCTGTCTCAAAAAAAAAAAAAAAAATACAATCAGGCATGGTGGCTCAGGCCTATAATCCTAGTATTTGAGAGACTGAGACAGGAGGATCACTGTACATTGGAGGCCAATTTGGGGTACATAGTGAGTACAAGGCCAGCATGAACTACATAGTGAGACTTTGTACCAAAACAAAACAAACAAGCGGGGTGTGGTGGTGCGTGCCTTTAATCCCAGCACTCGAGAGGCTGAGGTAGGAGGAATGTTGTGAGTTCGAGGCCGGCTTGGGCTACAACGCAAGCGCAAGGCCGACCTGAGCTACATAGTGCGACCCTGCCTCAAAAAAACCAGGGCCGGGAGTTCGGCTCAGTGGCTTAAGCGCCTGCCCTGGCAGGTGCAAGGTTGTGAGTTTGATCCCCGGTGCCGCTAAAAAAAAACAAACAAACAAACAAAAAAAAAAACACTACAGTATACCAATAAAATCTGATTTAAAAAAAAAACTACCAAAAAAAAAAAAAAAGACCTCCTGGACTGAGTGCATTTCAGAGTATTCAAACAGACTTTACAAAGATACCCAAGGTAAAAAGACTATTTACTATAGTATTCATTGATCATCTCTCTGACTGGGTAGAGACCTTCCATCTCCAGACTCCCACTGCTAGTAATGTGACCAAGATAATTCTAAAACAAATTATAGCTAGATTTTTGTTAGATTGTCCCTAATAAAAAATATTAATTCAAACAACAGTCATTTCACCTCAAAGATGCAACAAGAGATTATAAACAGTTTAAACATCAGTTGGGATTATCACATCCTAATGACACACCCTCCCCTTCTAGAAAAATAAAAAAGACAAACCAAACTCTAAAAAAAAAATCATTAAGTTAATCTTAAAAACCAAACTGCATGTACTGAATTCCTCCCAATAACACTCTTTAAAAACTGCCCGCTCCAAAAAATGATACTGTCTCCATATGAGCTACTATATGGATTTCCATACTTAGTTAGCCCTACAGACCTCCTTACTATAAAAACCAAAGATTAGTTTCTAAAAAACTATAGTAATAGCTGGGCGTGCTGGCGTACGTCTTTAATCCCAGCATTCAGGAGGCTGAGGCAGGAGGATCATTGGGAATTCAAGACCAGCCTGGGCTACAAAGTGAGTTCAAGGCTAGCCTGAACTGCATAGCGAGACCCTGTCTCAAAAAATAGGGCTGGGGATTTAGCTCAGTGGCCTAAGCATCTGCCTGGCAGACATAAGGTTGTGAGTTCAATCCCTGGTACAAAAAAAAAAAAAAAAAAAAAAAACTACAGTATATACTGGCCATATCCTCTACCTTGTCATCCTTCAAGTTTAAAAAAAATCTTTTCTCACAGACCCCAGTTCTTGTATTCACAGTTCACCACTTCAAGGTCAGTGACCCTGTATTGATAAAAACCTAAAAAGGCCAGGCATAATGGCACACACCCATGATCCCAGCACTCAGAAGGCTCAGGCAGGAGGCTCACTGCAAATTCAGTGCATGCCTAGGCTACATAGTGAGTTCATGGCCTATCAGAACTACACAGTGAGACCTTGTCTCAAAAATAAACTAATTAATTAATAAGAAGAAAGAAAAAAGAAAAAGAAACAAACAGGGCCACAGGGAGGAAAACCAGACACCAGCCCCTTCTGGTGCACAGGCTGGGAGACAAGAAGAGCCAAGGTATACACTGTGCCCCCATAACTGACCAGATGATTTGGAGAAACACAGGCTGAGATGATAGCTATTGAAGTAAAACACAATTTAATGCTTATAGTGTTTCGTGTTTCACTGACTTTGCAGGCCTAAAGCCAGTAGTCTGAGTCTGGTCATCTATTTAGAGGATAACAGCACACAATATAGCATCTATGAGATTGACTTCTGAAGGTGGTAGCCATTGTTAATTCCCTATTATCTTATTTTAAAGTCCTGTATCATTTTTGTATCATTTTCTTTCTTTCTTTTTTTCTTTCTCTTTTTTTTTTTTTTTGGTGGTACTGGGGTTTGAGCCCAGGATCTCATGCTTGCCAGGTAGGCACTTATGCCACTGAGCTGAATCCCCAGCCCAAGTCCTGTATCATTTTCATTGTTTTGTTTGGTTTGGTTTTACTCTGTTTCATCTTGTTTGATTTTATTATATCTGATGGCACGGGCAACTATTTCAAAGATAACAAGATACATTACAGTGCCATTTTGGATTTCCTATTATCTTGCTTTGAAGTCCTGTTTTTCTTTTTTTTGTTTTGTTTTTTGTTTTTGTTGTTGTTGTTTGTGGTACTGAGGATTGAACTCACAACCTCGCACCTGCCAGGCACTTAAGTCACTGAGCTAAACTCCCAACCCTTTAAAGGCCTGTATTGTGTTCATTGTTCTATTCTGTTCTGTTTTGTTTGATTTTCCTATGTCTGATGGTATGGACAGCTATTTTGAAGACAACAAGAGGCATTATGGTAGCTATTATTGATTTCCTATTATCCTGTTTTGAAGTCCTGTATCACTTTCACTGTTTTGTTTTAATTAGCTTTATTGTTTTATTTTGTTTGGTTTTATTCTCTTTAAAATAATTTTTTTTAAAAAAACCCAAGGTGACATTCCAAGTGTATAGATTAGGAACAGACACTGCACACACACACACACACACACACACACACACACACACAGAAATTAGCCTTTAGAACAACTGGCTTTTAATGTCTAACTCAACCTTGAGCCTAGTTAGAGCTACCCTGATTCAACAAGCACGTGGGGCCACCCAATAATGGCCCTAAACAAATAAAAATAATATAAGTCACCGGGCATGGTGGCACACGCCTTTAATTCCAGCACTCGAGAGGCTGAGATAGGTGGAGCGCTGTGAGTTCGAGGCCAGCTTGGGTTACAACGTGAGCCCAAGTCTGGCCTGAGCTACATAGTGCGACCCTGCCTCAAAAACTAGGGCCGGAAGTTTGACTTAATGGCTTAAGTGCCTGTCTGGCAGATGCGAAGTTGTGAGTTCAATCCCTGGTGCCACAATAAATAAATAAATAAATAAAATAAAATAAAATAAAAGTTAAAAATTTAAAATAAACTCTGAAAATAAAAACTAAATATAATTAAACATAAAGATACAAAAGCGTGGGTTAGAAGCTGGATGTGGTGGCACACACCTTTAATCCCAGCACTCAGGAGGCTGAGGCAGGAGGATCCTTGTGAGTTCAAGACCAGTATGGGCTACAAAGTGAGTTCAAGGCCAGTCTGAACTGCATAGTGAAACCCTGTCTCAAAAAATAGGGCCAGGAATTTAGCTCAGTGGCCTAAGCACCTGCCAGGTAGGCGCAAGGTTGTGAGTTCGATTCCCAGTACCAAACATATGGGTTAAGTGGGTCAGTTTTACAATACAAGCCCTCAATAAAAACAATTGCTATCCACATGCAGCTGAACGCCCACAGGGACAGGTGGTTCCATTTTCTCCCAGATGGGATACTGATCCTCTGGGTATGCATTGCATGTTGGTTCACTACCAAACCCAAACTACAGGGGGAAAAATGACACCTAAAAGACCTTGACACTACTCTTTCCCCTACTATAAAGGTTAGATGAGAAAACAGTTTCCTCCTTCTCCATAAAAAATATAAACCACTCTTCTTGCCTCTCTAGGTAGGGGACAAAGTTTGACATACCCGTAAGAAAACTTATGACCTACATCAACATCTTAAACCTTACTGGTGAGCCAAACAGTGAAAACTACTCAGCCCCACCATGCATTCTGGGCCTATAAAAACAGAGGCTGCCTGATAGATTGCAGTCTACTTTCACAGAGACTTGTGTCTCAGTTCAGTTGGCTACTCTCTTCACGTTGACATTTCATAAGCCCTCCAATTCAGGATCTGACCATAAAAATAAAATGTTGGTAATGGGGTACTTTATTTCAAATATATATATTGATTCACTAAGCATCCCTAGGAAGTCCCTAATAAGTTCAAGGCTAAAAGGCAAATAACAATAGGGTTTAAATCAATACCCTTTCGATGGTCTGCAATTAATAAAATATAAATTAAATTAATTATATATGTTATAATTAACAGAGATTCATCAACTATACAAAAATGCCCTACAAAATCTATCCAGCCAACTAGATATCATTAGCCAGATAGCATAAAGAAGTAAAATTACACTAGATATAATACTAACCAAAAACCGGGCATGGTGGTGCACACCTTTAATCCCAGCACTCAGGAGGCTCAGGCAGGAGAATCATTGTGAGTTTGAGACCAGCCTGGGCTACAAAGTGAGCTCAAGGCCAGCCTGAACTGCATAGTGAGACCCTGTCTCAAAAAATAGGGCTGGGAATTTAGCTCAGTGGCATAAGCACCTGCCTGACAGGCACAGTGTCGTGAGTTTAATCCCTGGTACCAAAAACACCATAATAGTAATAATAATAATAGTAACCAAAAAAAAAAAGCCTATGTCATGCTGGATGAAAAATGAACCTTCATTCCCAAAAATACAGTTTCTGATAAAACTATTACAAACACTTAAGAGAAACCAATAAATTTGGCCAATAAAGAAATAAAAAATGTTAAAATTGATTTACTATTCATCAAGTATTATAGTTTGTGTCTAGATGTTCCCCCAAAGCCTCATGAAGTTTTGGATGGGGCTTTGCTTTTTATTTTTTTTTTATTTTTTATTTTTATTTTTTTTTGGTATGAGGAATCAAACTCAGGACTTCATGCTACCCAGGCAGGCACCATGCTACTGAGCTATCTCCCCAGCCCAAGATGGGGCTTTTTTGAAGATGGCTGAATCTAGGATATGTGACTTATTTATGATGTGATGCTAGAATTAAGGGTGCTGTGATTAAGGGTGGGTGACTGCTGGATCAGTCCACTGATTGGATTGACACCTAACCCAGGTAGACTGGATACAATGTAAAAGACAGAAAGAGGCTTGCCTCTCTCTCCCTGGTTGCTTTTTCTGTCTGGCACCACTTGCCAGTGAATTATGGACTAAAACTTCTACAAACTGTGAGCTAAATAAAGCCTTTCCCCCTCTAACTTCACCAGGCATTTTGTCTCAGCAACAAGAAAAGTAACTGAGACACCGAGTAACTACAAAGGTGGTTTAAAATTTTTTTTTACAAATAGTCTCAATCCTCATCTCTTTCATAGTCATAACAAAATATTTTTTAAAAAATTGTATTTACTTAGAAGCATTCAGAATGTCAACAAAACAATTGCAACCTTTTTTTGCAATTAGAGTGGTATTCAGTTAACTGAACCATTATTTCATATAAGCTGCATCAGAGACAAGATGAAAAACTACCATCCCAGCCGGGCGTGGTGGCGCACACCTTTAATCCCAGCACTCGGGAGGCTGAGGTAGGAGGAGCGTTGTGAGTTTGAGGCCGGCTTGGGCTACAACGTGAGCGCAAGGCTTGCCTGAGCTACACAGTGCTACCCTGCCTCAAAAAACCAGGGCTGGGAATTTGGCTCAGTGGCTTAAGCGCCTGCCCTGGCAGGTGTGAGGTTGTGAGTTCAATCCCCGGTGCCGGAAAAAAAAAAAAAAAAAACTACCATCCCCATATATAACTAATTTGTACTGTGCAGCAACAAGAACCTGCTTTAAATTTCCATGCCAATTTATAACCCCCACACTGTACCAGGCAAGGGTAGTGGTTATTGAAAATACCACCAGGAGCCAGGCGTGGTGGCGCACGCCTTTAACCCCAGCACTCGGCGGGCTGAGGTAGGCGGAGTATTGTGTGTTGGAGGCAAGCGCAAGGCCAGCCTGAGCTACACAGTGCGACCCTGTCTCAAAAGAAACCAGGGCTGGGAAAGGCTTAAGCGCCTTCCTGGTAGGCGTGAGGTTGTGAGTTTGATCCCCAGTGCCGTAAAAAAAAAGAAAAGAAAAGAAAATACCGCCAGGACAGGGCTATCTAAAGACACATTTGGTATTGTGTTAACTATAAAAAAATAAAAATAAAAAAACTGTACAGTTTAAAAACAAATCTTACACAGCCTTACATTTCAATTTTTTCTTCAAAAGCAGTGAGTTGTGTGGGGAGCCACATAAAAGGTCACCTTGGGCATGTGGGACGCAGCAACTGTAGGCCGGACGGAGTGTAAGCGAGGCCTTGGGGAAGGAGCAAAGCCTGAGCTAGATTACCCCTCCCATCGAGTAAGCCAAGATGGCGACCATATCCTGCTTCCGCATATTACACAACCCCACCCCAGATGATGTATCGCTGACG
>RJWM01025366.1:0-29419 GCA_004363535.1 Dasyprocta punctata | reverse complement strand
CAAAATCCTATTTTTAAATGCCAGCCCCTTCATGTCTACTTCATGGGGAGAAAAGAAATATAGAAAGACAAAAGGACAAGGAATAAAGGTTTTTCAGTTGTAGGTCAAGCAATGCGTGTCCACCTACATCAAAGGGAGAGAAAATAAAGAACATTCAATTCCCATCAAATAGATAATTTTCAATGTTTTTTTGCTAGGCTGTCTGGAAAAGATAAAAACATTACATACAAAATTCTGTTCTCAGTCATCAAGAAGCTTGTAAATTATTATAGTAGTTTTCTAAGGCTTTGGTCTCAGGATCCACTTGTACTTCTAAAAATTAATGAAGACCCTAAAGCTTTTGTTTACATGGAGTATATTTACTGTGCTAAATAACTAAATTATTTCAGTTTTAATTTCTAATAATTCATTTAAAAGAGGATTTAAAAGCTACCATTCCAGTTACCCGGGGAGCTAGAGGGTAGAGACCTGCAGTGTAGCTCAGTGGCAGAGCCTTTGCCTGGCATGCAGGAGGCCCTGGGTCCCATCTCCTGTGTGTATATGTGTGGGGTTACATCTAAAATAAGTAACATTTCATGAAAAATAATTATTTTCCAAATCAAAAATATTGGTGATTAGATGAGATGGTTTTACATCTATCCAAATCCTGCTGCAATATGTTTCCCCAAGGGCTCATGTAGCAGAAGCTTGGTCCTCAGTGTACCAATGCTAGAATCTGGAACCTTAGCCAAGCATGATGGTACTTGCCAGTAATCCCAGCACTTGGGAGGCTGAGGCAGGAGTTTGAGACCAGCCCGAACTACATATACCTAGCAAAACCCTGTCTCAAAACAAAACAAAATAAAACAAAACAAAACATGGAACCCAGCTTGTCACAGGATTGGTCACTGCCCCAAAGCAGATCCCTTGATTATCTTTCATAGGAGGGGGAAGTTGCACCCCTCCTGTTTGCTCTTTGGCTTCCTGTCTGGCAATATATTTCCTCACACCTAAGGTCCAAACACCACTGTGGTGCCAGCTAAGCAGAAGTTTGGGCCATAACCTGAATCACAAATGTGAGTTGAAAACCTCTTTTCTTTACAAAGCAGCCTGCCTCAGGTATTCCATTACAGTAACAGAAAAGGGACTAATATGAAGCACTTTGGTGTCTGATTTTAATAGAAGACAGCTGGATTATTTTATCTGCTTTTGCATCTAGCTTTATGTGGCTGTTTTATACATTCAGTGGTATATTATTTTATTTGATGCATGTGATGGTTTATGTCTAGATGTCCAGTGCTCACAGGTGCAGTTTTTGGATGGTGACTGGATTATAGGAATTTAAAGATGGCTTGCTGTTAGGAGCTGGGATCTAGTCAGAAGACAGTCAGCAGGGGCATGGCCTCAAGAGTTTATCTCCCTTCCTGGCTCCTCCCTTGAGCTCTCTGCTTTCTAGATGCCATGACATGGTATGCCCCTTGCCATGCTGTTCTGTCTTAGAGCCATCAGACTATGGACTAAAACCTCTACAAATATGAGCCAAAATAAACCTTTCCTCCTTTTAAATTGTGGGTGTTGGGCATTTCTCACAGCAACAAGAAAGCAACTAAGACAAAGCTTAATGAAGAAAGGGTGGATCTTCCAGATCCCCTTGAAAAGGTGCAGTGAGGGACTCTTAAGCCACACTTTCTGAATCCCTAAGTGAGGATTCTGAACTCAAGATTTCGATTCTGCATCTAGTTTAGTCCAAAAAGAAAATCAGAATATGGAGAACCACAAAGTACAGAGTAACCCAAACATTAATCTTTCTCATGATGAAGAGATCTGCAGGTTTTAAGAGGGTTAGCTTCTATGAAATACTCCAACTTTCCTTTCACTAAGATGATAATAACTTCAAGCATTAACTACTACAGATATTAGAAGATAATACTAAAAATGAACAAATGGGAAAGATATATAAGTAACTCTCATACTCATTTTTCAGGTGCCAGTTCTAGCCTAGAATTTAAGATAGTTCTTGTAGGTGAATAGGGGATTATAAAATAAGATACCAAAAAAGGGAGGCCAGGGAAAAAAGAAGAGAAGCAAACCTGCAAGAGAATATGGCGCTGTGTCCACAGTAGGTTAAAAAAACAAAACAAAACAAAACAAAACAAAACAAAACAAAACAAAACAAAACAGCAATAAAACAAGTATTCTCCCTTGGGAGAAATAAGACATCAGTCACCCACATCATATTCCCTAGAGCTTAATTCTCTCAAAGAACTTTGGTTGAGAAAAGCTAACCACACTGACCTGAAAACTGAGACTGAGGTATGAAGTCTGATTCGGGGACTCTCAATCTTCCTAAAGTGAGAAGCTATTTCACTATTCTAACTGACCCCTGAACCTGATGCTTAGAATGAATCTGTCTAAAGAAGCTGTTTTTATCATTAATATTTGTCCTCTCACATCATCAACGATATACAAAAGTCATGTTCAATTCAGGTACTGTGATTGTTCAAACTTTTCTTAATAGTATTTGGCACAATTATAAGATCAAAAAGTCCTAAAATGTAAATAGCAGTTAATTAGAACTTCTGGTTAGTTTAAGGTAAGTATCTCCATGAGTTGGTAATTTTCAGGCCCTGATGAAGCAGCTTGAGTTGTGAACTAGTGGGCATCACTGAAATACATGATGTGCATGATTTATTTAGCTTCCCAAAACACTGAAAATTATCACAGATCTACTCCAGTGGTTTTGTGGGTGCTAAGTTGATCGTTGCTTTAATCAGAACAGAATTAACAATATCGCCAAAGGAAACATATTCACTCTGCTGAAGTCACTCTGCAAGTCAACACTGTGGAAAGATTACTAAACTGTAGATTTGACATACTGGTTCTCTAATTTTACTTTAGTGTCAACTTAAGAAAATTAGTGGATGCCGGGCGTGGTGGCGCACGCCTTTAATCCCAGCACTCCGGAGGCTGAGGTAGGCGGAGCGTTGTGAGTTCGAGGCTGGCTTGGGCTACAACGCGAGCACAAGGCCGGCCTGAGTTACATAGTGCGACCCTGCCTCAAAAAAATAAAAAAAAAACAGGGCTGGGAGTTTGGCTCAGTGCCTTAAGCCCCTGCCCTGGCAGGCGCGAGGTTGTGAGTTCAATCCCCTGTGCCGCAAAAAAAAAAAAAAAAGAAAATTAGTGGAATTCCCTTACCATACTGTGAGGTATGTAAACCTTTTTTCTTTAAAATAAAACATGGGCTCTTAAATTCAAACTTTAATGAATTACATTTCATTTTTCACCTACTTCTCTCAAAGTACTGATTTTCATCACAAAGCCAAAATAATTTTAGGCACCACATCACTTCCAAACAAATGTGTTCCCAGAGATCCCTACTACTTGCATGTGAGAATGGAGAGCTACAATTATTTTTCAGTGACAAAGAGGATAAAGTAAAATCAGTATAAATGGGTTTCTTGTTTAAACTCACCTCATCCTATCACTGTTTGAATTTCATTACTTGGAGTCTTTCAGCCTTTTCAATCTACAGACAGCTTTCTGGCTCATACCACCCCATTTGCTCGAAAACTTGCAACAAATCTCAAATATCCTTCTTGGTCAGAACTATCTTTCTGGCCACCAGGCCAAACAACTCTCTGATCCACAAACACTTGTGCACTTGTGTGCTAATTCCCAACCTGGCATCCTTTCCCCCTCACTTCCTATGCCTACGTTTTATCTATGTATCATCTTTCAAGCTCTTTCTCAAAGAGCCTTGCTGTGCTACCATGTTCCCTGACTGTTCATCCCTTCTTCCATAGATATGGCACTTCATGTAGTCAGATACATTTTTTTGTTTGTTTTATGTTGTGGTTGTGTCCTATCTCCCCTTTAAGCATACAAAATCCTAAACTAGGTGAGGTAGTGCATGCCTATAATCCCACCATTCATGAGTCTAAGACAGGAGAATCACTGCAAATTTAAGGTTAGTCTGCGTTACTTAGTGAGTTCAAGACCAGCCTAAACTACACAGTGAGACCCTGTCTCAAACAACAACAAAATACAAGATCCTTAAGCACAAGACTTCAGTCTAATTCCCATTTGTATATGGATACACTCAAATAATAGATACATTCATTAATTTCCCATGAAAAAAGCCTTAAGATAGATCTTTACCAGAGAATACAGACAAAAAGGTTGGAGAAAATTTGAAGCTTGTCCACCAGTTTTTATTTCTCTAAATAAGACACACAAAATTTTTTGGTTTTTTTAAATGATAGTATTCAAACCTAATGTTTCCTAGTTTAAGATTAATATCCTTGCCTCGTTAAATCTCCATGATACCCTGATGAAAGTACCACTGCCATCCACATTTTAGAGCCATGGGAAGGGTTTTAGAGAAGGCAGCCTGCCACCAGAGGGCAGCAAAGCTGAGGCCCCTCTGGTCCAGATCCATAGGACTCCCCACAAAGTGATCAGAACTGTACTACAAATACACAGCAAAAAGCAAATGGAAGTCTTCCTCTTTTCTTTCTCGTCCTAAACATACCTCCCTCAAGAGCCTTTTAACCCTTGGAGATCTTGACTGGAAAGCCAGAGACATGGAGTAAAAAGGAAATCGCCTTTCTAAGGCCTGAGCCCCTTAATGCTTCCCCCTAGGTTTGCACAACCTCAGAAAAGCTCCATCCCTGACGTCCAAGTGACAGTGGACATGCTCCCTTAATGTCAGTGTCCCCCAAGTCCGAGTGATGGTGGACACACTATCTTCACGTCACTGGAGAACTGACTGCATAAACGGGAGACTGGAAGAAGCGAGTATGAGATGAGCAGGATGGGCAGCACCACAAAGAGCTGTGATTCACTGATCCTGGGGAGCAGTGAGGCTGGATTTGTTTCAAAATTCTTTCTTCTCAATTAAGATTAGTTGGTTTAGGAGAGCTAAGAATGAAAGCAAAAGCAACATCAAAGATGATCTATGAGTCCCTTGCATATCAAATTTATATGATTTTTTGTTTGTTTCCTTGCTGTACTGGGTGATATACTATGTCTTCCCAAGTTCTCATATACTTTTGATGGGCCTGAGTCTGACACTTGTGTTTGGTTTGTTGTCTAGCGCTGGGATTGGCGATGTGAGTGCTGCACCCGCCCAGGGGTGGAGCTGACATACAGTGTAAGGAAGGCGGGTCTTTCCCTCTCTTTCTCTTCTGCTGTCTCTGGCCAGCGTGCTGCGCAGTTGCTGTTTGTGGCTGCCATGAACGGTAGCCCCGCCACACCATGTTACCTTGGAGCCAGCTAAGTATGGACTGAAACTCCTGAGAAACTGTAAGAATAAACCTTTCCTTCCCTAATTTTGGGCATCAGGTATTTTGTCTCGGCAATGAGTAAAAGGTAACCAAGACACTGGCTTTTGTGGTACTGTTGTTGAATCCAAGGCCTTCCCAGTGAGCTACATCCCCAGCCCTTTACAAAATAAATAAATAAAGCCCTCCAAATACAGTGTTTCCAGAACCAAATTTGTTCTTCGTCACAGAGACTGCCTCCAAAGCTTCTGGCACTACATCAAGAGACAATGGGAATGACTGGATTCTCAGATCTGAGTACCGATGCTACCAACACCACTATCTAGCTGCAGTCTTTGGTCCAGGACATGAACTTTCTGGGAGCCCTCACCATCCTGTTTCTAGAATAAAGCCAATACAATCTGCAAACTATTACAAAGATCAATAAAGCATGTGTCACACAGTAAGGCCAGGCAATCTAGAAGACTGGAAAATATGACGGTCACTATGAATAAAGTACACTATTTCTAGAAACTTTTTAAATTCAATTAATTCCAAACAAATCATAAAGAGATTAAATAATACGATAAAACTCACATAAAAGTTCATGTTGGAATGTATGCTGGGCCAAATTATCATCAAGAAAAAAATGAAATTCCAATATTCATTATAAAAATCTAATAAAAATTTCAATCACAATGTATTGTCTATGCTTCCTCATAGACAATGCATTCTCACTCCTCATAGAGAAAAAAATAAAATCTAACAAAAGCAGTCTTTTAGTCCATGGTATAATACTTTCAGGTTCTCCTTCTGAAAAGATACATTTAATCTTGGCTGAATAGAACACAAGCAGAATAATGCTCTTACTGGCTATGCATATCACTTTCCTTTTTAAATAGTGGACTTAAAAATTATTTCCTATTTTCAAATGATTTAAACCTTTTACAGACTGCGAAACTTTACCTCCACTAGTTACCATACGGATTGACAATGCAGTTATAACAATCATCTACAAAAACCTAAAAATGTGCTTGGTAAATACAGAAATGAAAAATATCTGTCTGGATAATGTACTTGTTTAAAATTAAGTCAGTTTCTTTTGGAGAAATGGAAACACACTGTAGAAAGACCATTAATTTGTCTCTTTCCCAAAAATGTTAGAACATGTGCAGTTTTTGAAATCTCAAATATAACCTACTGTATTTAGCACCTCCTGTCCAGTACATTAGATAACTGCATACCATACTAAAAACAAAATACAGGAAAACATTCCTACTGCCCACCTTTTTCATTAAAAAATGGAAATACTACACATACACACAATATTCTGTAAAGGTCAAAATAACTAGCCCCAAAGCGGGGAAAGAGAGAGAAAGAGAGAGCGAGAGAGGGAGAGAGGGAGCGAGAGAGAGAGTTTAGAGGACTTGGAGGGGTGTGTGGGATCACTGGTTATGGTTAAAAAAAAAAAAAAAAACAGATGGTTTAGTAACATTTACATTCAGTTCTGGAGACCCATGCAGGTGATTTAGTGGCAGGGCCCTCAACTCCACATTAGTTACAGATAAATGCATGGTTTTTGGTCCATTTATATGGTGAGATTCACCAAAAACTGTTCGAACAGAGATGACCATAACTTTTAAAATTCTGAAAATCACTAAAAAGGATTAACCAGTTATAACAATGGTTAATATTGACATTAACAATTCATAAACTGAAAACAGAAACAATATTTAATATGAAAAAAACAGTTTTAAACAGTGATAGAACATTAAGAAGCAGGTTAAGACTCACAGCCTTAGCAGGTTAAGACTCACAGCTTTTCCTTTATGAGTAAGTGTGTTCTTTCAGTGCTAATTAGTTTTATTAGGCTGTTGTCTGTTTAGGGAAGGAACATACAGTTAAGCTTCCTCAACTTGGCTTTGGCAAAAAGACAACATCTAGCTTACCAGGGTATTGGCTGTGAACTCAAAGCAAACGGCTTTGGCCGGCAAATATATGATTAACTGACATTACTGGGTATGCTTGTTTAGATGAATGGGAGGGGGCCCAATAATAATCTGAGGTGGGGGACATACCTGTCTTAGTTTGAAAATCTGTACTAGAAATGATATCCCTTCCCAAGGACATTCCTAATTTTTAACAACTACTGCCTCCTCCTATTCTGTACCTAGGTCAATAATGCCAACAAAAAATCAGAAATTAGAGTTTAACAAAGTAATATATGAAAATTATCATGTCCTAAATAAATTAAGACTATTTAGAAAATGAATTATTTCAATGTTTTGCTTTTTCTGATGAAGAAACTACAGATCCAAAGCTTATTCGCCAGTGCCTTGGTTCACAAGGCAGAGATGGCTACCACTGACTAATCTCTCCTACCTTTCTCTCTCCATTAGCCCATGGTATTACTGTTGGAATTGTGACAGAAAGGTATCAAAGCCATCTAAGAAGAATCCTATAAATATTTTGTTACATGAAAATGTTGTTCAGCTAGTGAAAAAGCATGCACAGTTTTCCTATTCACCACACTTTCTATAATGTGGAACATTACTTTTTTAATGTTTATTACTTTACAAGAGAATTGAGTCTCTCCATATTAAGACTCAGTTGCAAAGGATCAAGAAGGAAAAAAAAGATAATTAGCATTTGTAATTTGAAAGCAAATTATATGAATACTCAGGAGATTAAAAACAATCCTTTCATTTCATTAAAAAATAACATAAACAATAATAAGAACTACATTATATAATTTTTACTTCTTAGTATCACTGAACACTCCAAAAGGTTCAGAAATAAAAATAACAGTAGTATGTTCCAAACATACGGAAGATAAATGTTGTACATAAAGTCTCCAAACTATGACACTGACCTAATTAATAGTGCACTAGAGCCATGATGAGTAACGTTTCTTCTCTGCATGAAATGAAATTAATGAAAGCAATCCTACATCCAGGGCAGAATGCTAGTGAGGTACTGATGCCCATAATGGAGGCACAGAGCCCTTTCAAGAGGTGACCCACACATAAGACAGTGCATGCAGACTTTCCTATCTGATGCTGCTCTCTGGACTTGGAGACAAACCAGAATAAATTCAAGTCATTTATTTCCTCAAAATGGATAAAATATGAAAATGAGATCGAAGTTACTATAGATGTTAATTTCCTCAGAAGAACTAATACAAAACATGCACAGGTACAACGACCTAAGTTTCTACAAGATTTCAAAATGTCTTCTTGCTCCAAAACTCACATTTGAAACAGACTAAAACATGGGCTAGATGCTTCAACCCATTTATTTGTTTGTTTGCAATGCTGGGAATTGAATCCAGGGCCTTGTGCATGCAAGACAAGTGCTCTAGCACTGAGCTTCTTCCCATCCCTCAATCATTTTTAGGAAAGATATAACACAAGTTCACATACTTATAATAGGTTTTAAAATTCTATACATTCAAGAAAACATCAAATTTTCCTCTGATAACTCTTTCCTATTAAAATATATAAATTCTGTTTATATATATTTATATCATTATAATCATTACTAAATATACGACACAGACAAGAGTAACCATATTTGTTTTAATATGTAATAATGATTTTTAATTATAAAACCTATCTCTTGAAAGAAATAAGCATAATTTGGTGTATTTCTTTTCCTGTTTCTTAAACCAAGACAAAACTGACCTAATTCTTGACACACACACAGTTTATAAAACCTGGAGTTAAGTGAATTCTTTCCACATATCTTTCTAAGCAACACATGTGAGAGGAGACACCATTCATGATTCACACCCCAAGGGCACTCTGCAAATTTTCAAACAGTTTTTAAAACCAAGTTTTTACCTATGAGGAAAGAGACCTTGTCCTACTTGAAGTTCAAGGGGTCAGTAATAGCTTAGAAAATGTGTTTCCTCATAAAAAGTAAAACACTGTTAAACACATGTTGTTACTCTGGTGCACTGCATCCCCTCTAGGCCTCACCCTGCAACAAAGTCAAGTTTCTAGAACAGGAAGAACCACACTGAGCAACTTCAAATGAGAAGACTGGCAGATAATTAGACTAAGCTCATAGAATTATCCTCCTAGACTACACAATCTTCAACAAACTGAAGTTCACACTTTTGAGAAAACAAAGGAAATTGAAGATTTCAAATAAATATATCATGTAAATGCTGAAAAGACTGGCTTTAGCATATACACAGCACTTCAGCTCAACCCCAGGAGGCAAGACGCTTACCTGCTTCCTGTGAATTCAGCACTTCTAAGGCATGCATCATGGCACTTGCGAAGACATTGGCATCTTCCTTGCTGCCAAAGTTGAGGCCATACACCTGTCTAGCATCTCGCCACTGGTGAAAAGTCTGTGTAGCTTGATTATACTTCAACCCTTTAGGAATGGCACAATTTATCACGACCTAAAAGACAATAATTCTTTATAAAGTCAAGCTAAAATCTGACAAAATCAAGGAACTGAGACAGTGTTTCTAAAGGCACCTGATCCAGTGCCATCTTCTAACAGCTGCAGCTTACCTTTCATCTTTTTTCATACTTCAAATGACTTGTTTTGTCCCACCTGTCAACATGTCTAACCTTTTGCCAATACCAGTGTCTTTAATGACCATAGCTTTATATTAAGTCACAAGAGTCTCTGGGTATTCCTCTTATTTCAGTCCTCAATACTGCTTTGAGTAATCTCAGTCAAGCTACCTTTTATACTCTGGTTATAATTTTTACCAAATTATTTTTAGAATTTTGATTAAGGTTATACTAACCCTAACAGTTCAATCTGGGAAGAACTGGTACCATAAAACTACCTGGTAATTCATGTACCATATATCACACCTTTTATTTAAACTTACTTTTAATACTTGATATCTTTCTACATGGGGGTCTTGAATGTTTTCATTAGATTTGCTAGGTATTCGATAAATTTTTGTTACTACTGTAAATAGTAGTATTTAAAATTTTTCATTTTCTGTCTTATGAAAACTGATTTTTGTATAATGACAATGTTCTCAGAAGCCTTGTTGAACTGTCTCTTAATTCTAATCCACTATTAATCTAATTTGTTGGTTAATTCTAACCATTCTAATCTATTAATCCTAATAATATGTTCAGCCCCCCCCATATATACTCATAACATCGGCATGTGATGGTTTTATTTCTTCCTGTCCAGTCTTTGTACATTGTATTGTTTCTTTTTCTTACCTCCATTACACTGGATAGGAATCACAATCTAATGCTGAAAAGATGTGGTGATATCAAGTATCTTTCTCTCTTACCTGATACTATAAGGGAAAGTTTTCTTAATGTGACCCTAGACAGGATCTCCCATGAGCTATTTCACATACTTTCCACCAGTGTGCGGAAGCATGCCTGACTCTAGGATCTTTATATTCTCAAGTAAAATTAACCTGCAATTTCCATTCTGTTGTATTCATGAAAGTTTCAGTATCAAAGTTCTGCTGAGCTCAAAGTGAAGTGAAAACTGATCCTTTTCTTGGTCATTTCTGGAAAAAGTTTTGTAATGTTGGTATCATTTCGTTATGGGTTAAACACATTAATTGGCTAAAGATACATACAAACAAAACAATACACTCACCTGAACCCAAACTTCTCTTCTTTTGAAATACTTTTAACTATGGTCTTAATTTCTTTACAAATAATAAGACTGCCCAGATTTCCTATTTTTTCTCATGAGTTTTGTGAAGTTATATATTCCCAGGAACTTACACACTTTACCCAAGTTTTCAAAACTGCTGCCCTAAACCAGCTCAGGATGCCCCAGTTCACTTTGCTGTCTGCAGGGTCTGCAATGGTGTCCCCTTCTCATGGTGTCACCTGATTCTCTCTCTCTCAAGTAGACCCCCCCGGGTATGTTAGAGCAGATCTTCTCCTTGGTATATTTGCTTTCCATTGAATTTATTTCAGCTCTTACCTGTGTTATTATCCTCATTCTATTTTACATGGCTTTAATGGCCTATTCTTTAATTTTTTGAATCAATTCTTTCATTTATCTAACCTTTGAGAAGAGACAACACTGTAAATAATCTTTAAAACTAAGGTGGAAATGCCCATTTTCACTTAATGATAACTACAGTAAGTCCTTATGGACATTTGTGCTGTGAATTTTCACAGATCCGAATGGACCTTGCCTTACAAATACTCATATTGAACAAATCATAGAATCAGCTCACACTTTCACACAATTGTGCGGCTGTGTGCTTACTGTATAGTGTGATAGTGTACAGTAGTACACTACAGTTGGAGAATTACTGTATTTTTGTGTGTTTGGTTTATGCTTTACATTGTATATTTGTGTTAAAGGTGTGTAAGGCTCACTTTGTCAGACTTATGAACAAATCGACTTGCAAACATTTTCTTGGAACAGAACTATACTTATGGGAGATCCACAAAGCATGCTGTTGGGCTTGGACCTGATTGCCACCTAAGTTCAAACTGCAGATCTGTGGGACCAAGTCCAGACTGGTGCCACAAGGGATTATGCAGCACAGGAAACATGTGCTCCTCCTTGTAACTTGACTCAGTATCAATCATGTCTATGAAGCCACTCATGCTCATTTTCCCTATCTACTTCAACAAATGCGATTCTTTTATGCCATGTTGTGTTATAATTTATATTTATCACAACTGTATTAACAGTTCTTCCTTGCTAACAAGCTTTACATCCACATTCTTGACTGCATCTTCCCTTCAAGGTCACAAACTTAATAATTTAAGCATAGCTCAGAGCATCATAAATGATCAGCATGCCAGGTGTGGTGATGTACAGCTTTAATCCCAGCACTCAGGAGGCTGAGGCAGGAGGATCACTGAGTGTGTGAAGCCAGCCTGGGTTACAAAGTGAGTTGTAGCTCAGCATGAACTGCATAGTGAGACCCTATCTCAAGCAAACAAAATATGAAATAAAAATAAACAATTAGTGTTACATAGGAAAATGGAATAATTTGTACATACTCAACTATATAAAGAGGTAGTGAACGATTTCTTTAAACAGTGTTGCTACAGAAAGTTTAGATGTTCAACAAATTGTAACAACGTATTTCCACTTGGAAAAGACTGATTACCAATAACAGATACAAGAAATGTAGTCTGGAACAATAAGAAACAAGTTACTACTTGATCTATTCATAGGTACATTATTATTTATTTAAGTAGTATCTTTATAAAATTATATTTTCTAGTTCTTGATTGCTAATTTAAAAATGACTGATTTTAAAATACTAATCTTGTACTAACAACCCTGCTGAATAATCTTGTTAGTAACAGTCTATCTGCAAATACTTCAGGGATTTTTTTGATGTAAACATTTCTACCATTGGTGAATGAGGCCAATGTTGCCTCCTTTTCCATCCATAAAGTCTCTGGTCCTTCTTTGTACCTCAGGTTAGCTACAATTTTTCTCTGCCACAATGAATGAAAGTGGTTAAAACCGATTTACAAGTTTAACAGAAATGCTCTCAACACTATACCATCCAATAAGGTGCACATAAGCTTATTTCCATCTTTATCACTAGAAGAAAACTTGTTTCTACACCCAATGTGCTGGGAATTACTACATATTGATTTGAATTTCATCAGTTTTTTTCCATGAACCTCACTTCTTACAGATTTTGTCCTAGTAAATTACATTACTAGGTTAGCTAATATTAAACTACCTTTCAATCACTGCAATGAAAAACAAGAATCCCTACTTGACCCAGAGGTGATCTTTTGCTTTTTTCATCATGCAGTTGCACTGGTCTGCAAATTGTATTGAGGAATGCTTCTATGTATGTAAGTGCATGTTCATTAAGTGAGACTGGCTTGTAATTATCCTATGTCAAACTGTTTTTTTTTAGATATTAGAACTATATTGGCCTTATAAAATGCCATACTCAGTGATGATTTGATAGACAATATCTTGGAGTTTTAAAACTTCATCTCTAAAAGCTCAGGACTTCTCTGTATCTGTTTTTTTTTTAATTTTAGGGGCACATTAGTAATTATTAATTTATTTTATGACTGGAGGTTTATTGTGTTTTTCCACTTTGTTGTCAGTTTTTAAAAATTGTATTTTTTTACAAAGTGGCCCATTTATTGGCATGAAGTTTCAGTCACAATTTCTCATCTCCTTCCTGCAACTAGAGTGCTTTTTTCATCCTTAATATGATCTACTTATAGTTTTTCTTTTTTTTTTTCTGCCAGTCTGTCTTGTTTCTCTTTTCAGTGATGTAGCTTTTAAGCTTATTAGTTTTATTTATTTGAATGCAGCTAATTCATTTCTTTTTGGTATGGTTTTCTTTCTTCGGGTTAAGCTCTCCACCAACACAACAGTGTTTGTACTGTCAAGACTTGACCATCTTAGGAATAGAGTAGATACGCAGTATTTTATTATTCCAGTGTAAATATTTTCTTATTTTCATAATTTCATCTTATTATTTATTTGTAAGATCAATTTTGAATTTCCAAAGATTTTATGGGGAAAAACCTAGTCATAGGAGAGTTTAATTCTCCTATGAATACATGTCATAGTGGAGTCCTAGGGATCTACTTCTATTTAACAATAGCTCAGCTGGTCATTAAAGAAAATTTGTTGTATTTTTCTTGCATGAGGAGCAGGACAATTTTAACATGACTTGATTTCCAACATCACTGGAAAACACGCTTTAAAAGTATTTTTAAGTCTACAACTCATGAAAGTTCTTGTTGCTGTCAGTATATAGTTAATGCTAGCAAAACCCTATCTACCTTTTCCTTTGTCTACTGCTCCTGATCTTTTAGGGAATAAGAAATCAGCTAGTAGAAAAATACACAATTTGCTAAGTAGTATTTAATATTTGTTCAAAATTTACTTTTATCTTTTTATTATTAGCTTATGTTTGTGATACATCATCATTATATTCATCCTGTGGAATAGACTGTCACATACTGATCACTTTTTGTTTTTTCAGTTTTCATTTTTTATTCAGTACATGTTTGCACTACATAATGATTATATTCCTTGTGGGGAGTTGATACATGCACATAACAGATCTCAATTCCTTTTTCATCCCTTACCCATTCGAAAAAGATCTCCCTACTTCCTATTACCTACCTTTTACTTTGCACATATTCTGAGTTTCTCATATGTGATATTTAAGCTTCTATTTCAATCTCCCCTCTCCTTCTCCCCTTTCTTCTCTTACTTATTAAAACACTAGCTACTTAAAAATATCAGAAGATCTAATGAAGACTCATACAGAAAACCACATTTATGTTTTTGAACAATTAGTTTTAAATCTTTGTTTACATTTAGGCTTCATATAAAGTAGAAAGGGAGGAGAGGCAAAGCTATATTCAGTTTTTCCCAGAGAGATTACTTTTATCAGCATTTTGAAGCACTGCTTTATTTCACTGACTACACCAAGTCCTTCTGTGATACGGGATCACCTTCCAGCAGCAGTTTAGCTAGCCCTTACCTGGTGGTCCTGGATCTTCCTGCCCACCACTCTGAACGTGTTGTTGCCTGTATGGTGATAGATGTGGACTCTACTGAACCCTGTGGAGCCACCAGCTGGCACCCACTTCTTGTTGGCATCATCGTAAACCATCACAGCAGCTCTCGCCTGACAAATACTCTGTTCACTGGAGGAAAAAAAAAATACATATATATATATACACACACACACACACACACACACACACAATGTTCAGACTTAAGATATTTAAAACAAGCTAGGAGTCCCACATAGGCATCCAAGCCAGTGTTAGTCAAACCAACAGTCAAGCAGCAAATAGTGCCGTACTAGGTGCAGCAAACAAGTGAGTAGGACGCAAACTTACCCTGCAGCAGAGCCCACTGGGAAAAGTAGAGACATGAAGAGTGATAAGGGATGAATGGAGACCAAGAAATGCAAGAGCAACCAAACAAGCCACACAAGAGCCATTCTCTTCTAAATGTGAGCATCTAATTCCTTCATTAATTAACCTAATACAATTACAAGCCAATTGTCACTTGTTTAACTGTGCACATGCTTATTACATTGGTGATCTGTATGTAATTATCATGTCTTTTATCTTTGGGCTTACTTCATAGCCTAACAAATTCAAATAAGTGCTCTCAGGCCTAAGACAAGGAACTATCACAATCAATAGATGGCAGTGTGAGTAAATCTCAGTTTTCCAAGCAGGTTCATAACCTACACAACAACACTCCTGGAAGTGTAAAAGTAAAAATGAGATGATTTCTAAGGATCCTGCTAAATTGAAAATTCTAACCTCCACAAATAATAAAGAGGAAAAGATCAAGTCTATAACAGCTTTTTAAGTTTTTGCTGCATTAATTTCAGTTATTTGTTCCTAAATCAAGACTAAGATATACAAATAAATAAAATGTAAAGATGAAGTTATTTTCATATTTAGCAGTAAACTCATTTTTCAAAAAGACTATAATACTCCTGAAGAGAAAAAAGTGATTCAAATTTTACCTTATTCCATCCCATATTTATTTTATTTATTTATTTTTGTGGTACTGGAGACTGAACCCAGGGTCTTTGCTCTGAGCTACATAACCACACTCTTTTATTCACTTTTTATTCAGAGAGAGGGTCTTGCTAAATGTGAAGTTGTTCAAACTGGACTCCAACTTTCAATCCTTTTCCCTTAGCTTCCTAAAGTGCCTAGATTACAGGTGTGCACTACCATATCCAACCATATATTTGCGGGGAGGGGAGCCTAACCAGGGATCAAACTCTTGACCTCACGCTTGCCAGGCAGGCACTTGTGCCGCTGAGCTATATCCCTGGTCCCCACATTTTATTTTTTAAAGAACCAAATACTAAAAGTGAATATCAGAAACAGGCATATTAACTTTATGCTGGTGATTTCCTAATTACAATAACTCAAACTCCACACAGAAAAACCTTGTGATGCTTCTGAGACTTAAGCAGTAGTCAAGGCAGATGCTCCGAAGAAGTGCAAACAACCCCATCCTTAGAAAGAGCACTGCTCACTCTACCAGTTCAGTCTCAAAGATTCAAACAATCATGTGGGTTCTTCCCAAACATCCTCAGGAACCAGTCACTTCACACTGACCCTTTCTCAAGCTTCTGCTGTGTCTAGGAGGGGAGGACACTGAGTGCTACACCTCTCCCTTGTCATGGGACTGAGGACCCCCACACCAGTCACCCAAAGATATCACAGGTCTGCACAGCACATGTGCTTCATAACAGAGGTTACAAATGCTTATAATTTTTGGTTATGGAAAATCTACAAAAACTAATTTGTGACAATATTCGTGAGGCAAATCTAGTAGTAATATCTAAACTTTAATGCTGTCCTAAAATTTCTTGGTAAATTATTTTGTGAAATAAAAAAAAGTCAATAACTAAAGCTCAAATTACTTTTAAAACATTAATAAAAAATTAATTAATGGGTTTTGTCAGTATAGCAGTTGAAATCTCTTCACCATTCACAACAGAAATATTGACAACTTTTACATAACTCTACAAAGATTACATGAAACAAGCAAAGGCAACATGCCTCTGACAGTTTATAATTTAACAAATTTACTACAAGTTATTAGCAACAATTCAATAAATAAACCTGTAAATTAATTCAGAACAGAACAGTATTTTCCAGTTTTCAAAAATTCACATTCTGGTCATACATTCTGTTCCCAAGGTTCAAGAAATAATGTCTCTTCAACATATTCCAATACAAACAATAGTCCATTTTGTAAAGTAAGTCACTCTATGATTAAATTAAAAAAATAAAAGTATAGGAAATATAAAATTAAAGAGATACAATGCTCCAAAGTTTTCCTCTCTTTCCTACCCACTGCTGTTCAATGGGTTGTTAGAGAAACTCCAAATACTGGAATACAATGTTAACTCAACACCTCTGACTGCAGTTAATCATCAAGAAATAGTCTACCCTTCATAGCCAAAGTTTCCCAATCTACAAATTCAACCTACTCTGTATCAAAGTAAACTCAAAATATTGTGTTTGTATGAATGTATGCAGACTTTTTTCCCGTGTCACTATTACCTAAATAATACATGACAGCACAGCCTTTACACTGTATTAGGTACTCTAAGTAACCTAGAGATGATTTACAGCAGGGTTGTCTAAAAAGCTGGCAGAATGTGGCCCTAAAGACCTAGCAATGCTTAGCATTCTATGACTTCAGTGATACTTTTCATGGTTCAGTTGCGCAATGTTGAGCATGGGCTGTGCAGGACACAGAGTTGAGTAGGGAGGGCAAGGCGCAGTGTTTACGCCACTATGATGCCCACCACAGTCAGGGGATGGGAACCTTGTGTCTCAGGGGTTCACATGTCTATGAACTTAAGAGAAAAAACAGTAATACCTGCTGGTAGTATTCCAGCACACTACACATGTATGCCTGTAAAAATAGGACTTTACCACTACCAAGTAGACATGCAAGGTTTTCTTATTAAACTGTGCTTGTGTTATTTCATAAAATAACTTAGTAAAAATACTTTTTTGGAGCTGTGCTAGAGAAAGTTGTTTCAAAAACTTTTTTGCCCATAATATTGTTATATATACAACACTGCTCATTCTAGAAAAATAAAATGGTTGCATTTTTTTTTCTAGCATGGGTTCAGTGTCATCCCAAGAGAAAACAGAACCCCCAAAAAGAAAAGGTGTAACGAGCCCTCAATGAAAAACAGACAGATGAGTAACTTCTTTGTTGAGAGAATTAATGAGGCACTATGCTTAACCTGCAGGAAAATCCTGTATTTTCAAAGGTGAAAAAATATGTTGCCAAATTTGATATGCATTCATGAAATTTTCATAGACAAAACAGCAGAACTTAAAAAGCCTATCATCTCAACAAAAAGTTACAACTCAAATAGACTGCTAGAAAAAGCAGCTATGTGGTAGCATGCTTGATTGCAAAAAATTAAAAATACAAGAACTGTTGGGGACTGGACTGTGCGAGGGTTAGGTGCTGCCCACGGTGCTCTCTGGCTGTGTTGGGAAAGCTCATATTCATAGCCTCTGGAAGGCAAGAGAAGACCACAGCTGAGAACATTTGCTCTCCCTCCTATTCCAGGGCAGTAACTACCAACCTTAGAGATAAGACAGTTCTCTTAATCAGCAAGATTTACTGCTTGGAATGTCTTTGTTCTAACTTCTCCAGGCCTGTTTATTTTCAGGGCTTTTGCCTCTGATGTGTCCTCCACTTCCTGCACCTCACTCAACTGTTAAGGACCGGACAAATATGGGCAGTCCAGGGAAGTCTTGGTCTTAGCTCTAACAGAGTTCTGATCTTCCTGGACCCCCAAACCATGTTACATTGTCTCTTTTATTTAAGCCTATACTCGTTTCAGGAAATTGGAAGCCTGATGAATTCCCAATAACACTGATGGTGAGTTAATGACACAATGAATAGAAAGCATGGCAGATATAATTTGTTCTGCTAAAAGATCAGATTTTTCTCCAGGTTATAGCCAGGTAAACTGAAGAAGTAGGAAAATCTATTGTAAGAGTTTTGGAGAGTAAAGCTGTTGATTTCAAATTTTATGCTTGGCTACTGATTAAAAGCGCTGGTGTTACCAAGAAGGCTCAACTTGTCCTTTTTATTAGGAGGACCCATAACAAACTGCTAACTGAAGAAACAGCTTCTTCGATGCCATTAAAAAACACAACTGAGGCCGGGCGTGGTGGCACGCGCCTTTAATCCCAGCACTCGGGAGACTGATTCGGTGAAGCATTGTGAGTTCGAGGCTCGCTTGGGCTGCAACGTGAGCAAGGCCGGCCTGAACTATATAGTGACCCTGCCTTGTAAAACATAAGGCCGGGAGTTTGGCTCAGTGGCTTAAGCGCCTGCTTGGCAGGTGCAAGGTTGTGAGTTTGATCTCCAGTACCGACAAAAAAAAACCCAAAAAACAAAAAACAACTAAATCTCTTGATTTGCATTAAATAGTAAAAATCACATTAAAACAATTTTCTTTAACCTTTGTCAACATGCCTGCTAAAGCTACTGATGATGGTGCCCCATTAATGGCTGGTTAAGGATATAGGCTGGGCATGGTGGTATGCACCTATAAACCCAGCACTCTTGGAGGCTGAGAGAGGAGGACTGCAAATTTGAGCCCAGCCTGGAGAACTCAGTGAGACTCTCATGTGTTATGGTTTAGACCTCAAATGTCTCCCCCAGAGTCTCATACATTCCGAGGTGGGGCTTTAGAGAATGACTGGACCATGGGGGCCCTATACTGACTGTACTGTTAAGTACTGGGACTTGGTCTGAAGATGGGTCACTGGGGGTATGACATGAAGGTCCTCCTCCCTCTGCTTGCTTTCCTTGTGAGGTGAGCAATTTTTCCCTGCTAAGCCCTTCTGCCTGGGAGCCAACCAACCATGGGCTGAATTCACTGAAAACTATGAGCCAAAATAAACTTCTCTTAAATTGCAAGCGGCAGTTATTGTGTACAGCACCAGGAAAACAGACTAATACGTTGTTTCAAAATAAAAAAAGAGGGTTTGAACCCAGTAACAGCACCAACAGAAAAGCAAATCTTGTAATTAAAGCTGTGAATTTCCTAAGGTAAAAAGGCCTAAATTATTGCCAAATCCAGGAGTTACCACAAGTATGAATGCTGACTTCAGCGACGTTGTTTACTTTTTTAAAGTAAGGTAGATAAATCAGGCTAAATGTTGTGAAAAGACTATTATATGCATCGCTAGACAATTCCTCTTCATTTAATGCAGCCAGGGCTAGCCAACAGTTTGGACACCTATGATTTATGCATATGGAAATATATGTGTAGGTTGTATGCAAATACTGTACCACTTTACGAAAATGACTTAAACACATGTAGATTCTGGTCTCTGATGGGGTCCTTGAACCAGTCCTCTGTGGATACTAGAGACAGTTACATATATGAGTCACTTAGTCAGTAGTCAAGTATATGATGGTGTCAATGTTCCCGGGAAAGCAATAATGATAGTAACAAGAGTGTCTCCAAATAAACACATTCAAGAAGCCAACAAAGGTTGAAAAAAAAAAAGAGAGAGAGAGAGAGAGAGATTATTTCTCTGACAAACATAAAACTGCCTAGCAAGTGTGTGGTCCTGAGTATGATTTCCCTCCTCCCTCAAAAAAAAGGTGAAACTAAATTTTCAAAAGAGATGTTAAGGATAAAAATCCAACTCTAAATAAGGCCAAGAAGCATTAGGAAAAGCCAAAAATAATATTAGATATGGGTAGGAGCTCAGGTATTATTGGAGACGTAGCAATAGCCTCGTGAGTCTGTGGCAAGTTGTGAAGCAACAGATTAAATCCAAGTAAGTCTGCATTACTAAAAGATAGGCACAAAGAGAAAAGCCACAGGAAGGTCCAGTCAGGAAGAGATGGCACTACCCCTGAGGTTTAGTAACAAATGCACTCAGTCCTCCCATCTCTTTACAGCATCTGAGGACCTTTCTTCAAGGGCAGACATGCTATGGTACAATAAAAAACAAGAGATGATAGCTGCACTGTGTCATAATCCCAGTACAGTACTGTAGGAGGCTAAGGCAGGACAGTCACATGTTCAAGCCAACCCTGGCCAACTTAGGGAAATCCTGTCTCAAAACTGGGGGGTAGGCAGCAACTTGGTCTTTATCCTGGGTTCCAGGAATAAAGTTCCTAAAAACCCTTGGCCTCTCCAGATGATTAGGTCTCTAGTGTGCTGCAGAGATAAGCCTTGGCTAAGGGGCTTCTAGGTAGCTTCAGGATGGGGCTTGGTCACACCTAACCACCTATCTTTGACAAATGAGCCAAACATATTCACTGGAACAAAGATAAGTCTCTTTAATAAATGGTGCTTGAAAAACTGGCTACCCAGGACATGCCGAAGACTAAAACTAGACCCACGCCTATCACCACACACTAAAGTCAAAATGAATCAAAGATCTAAATAATAAAACAGAAACAATCTTCTGGAAGAGAAAACAGGTAGTAACCTTGCAGACATAGGTGTAGGCAGAGACTTCATGAACAAAACTCAGACCGCATGGAAAATACTACAAAGAATCAACAAATGGGACCTCACCCTGTTATAAAGCATTTGCACAACAAAAGAAATCACCAACAGTGAAAAGACAATCCACAGGGTGGGAAAAAATTATAGCCAACTGTCTCTCAAACAAAGGACATATCAAAAACATATAAAGAATTGAAAAAATCAGGCCCCCTAAATTCAAAGACCCAAAATGGGCATCTGAGATGAATATATACTTCTCAGGTAAAGAAATATAAACAGCAAATAAATATATGGAAAAAATGTTCAACATCACTGGTCATTTGAGAGATGCAAATTAAAACAACACTGAGATTCCATCTCACTCCAGAAAGAATGGCAACCATCAAGAAATCAACCAATAACAAATACTGATGGGGCTGTGGGGGAAAAGGAACCCTTCTCCACTGTTGGTGGACGTGTAGACTGGTGCAACCACTGTGAAAATCAATGTGGAGATTCCATTTAAAAAAACTAGGATTAGGGCCAGGGATATAGCTCAGTGACAGTGCCTGCCTGGCAAGCACAAAAGTCCTGAGTTTGATTCCTGGTACAAAAAAAAAAAAAAAAAAAAAAAAAAAAAAAAAAAAAAAAAAAAAAAAAAAAAAAAAAAAAAAACCACACACACACACACAAACAAAAACTAACAAACAAAACATCCTAGGGTTAGAGGTCCCATTCAACCCAGTTATTCTCCTGGGTATCTTCCCAGAAGAATTAAAAACATCATACCACAGCGTATATGTGCACCTATGTTTACAGCAACAAAATTTGCAATAGCTAAATCTTGGAAACCACCCAAATGCCCATCAACTGCAGAATGGATAAAAAATGTGGTTTATTTTTACAATGGAGTACTACTCAGCTATAAAGAAGGACAAACTCGAGGCTTTTATAGGCAAATGAATGCAACTTGAGACCATACTTCTAAGTGAAATAAATCAGAACCACATGTGTAAACATCACATTGTCTCACTAGTGAGAGAAGCTGAACAAGTAAATAAGATCCAAAAGGTACAATAGATATTGTGAATTGGGAAGAAACTGTTCAAAAGAAAAGCAACTGATGAGGGAAAAGTGAAAGGAAAGAAGAGAAAAGGGGGAAATATATATTTAAGGTAGTTCATTGAAAAGAAAGGTTTGTCTAATGTAGTCTGGTCATAATGTCATCTCTGTATCTTTTTTTTTTCTTTCATCTCTGTATCTTGTACTCTGAGTAACTACTATGAAGATGACAATGTGCAATGTATTAATTATTGTCACTATCCTATTAGCCTGACCTGAAACTGTTTTATTTTATTTCTATTTTATTCTCTTCTCTTAAAAAAAAAAAAAAAGAATGGGGCTTAGTAACCAGGAACACCAAGGGAAGATTACAGAGCATTAGAACTCAGCCTTACCCTTCAATAACACACACACTTCTACAGGGAGAGGTCAAGGCTGGAGATCACATTCAATCACCAATGGTCTCACTAATTGTATCTGTGTAATAAAACCTCCATAAAAAACCCAGAGGTCATGTGAGGACACAGTCGTCAAGGGAGGGTTCATGACAAGGAGGAGGAGTGGCCTTTGGCCCCCAGACCACCCAGTGGTGCTGGAAGAGTGGTGTGCAGAAGGCATGGAAATTCCCTCTGCCCCAGACTGTGACCTCTGCATTTCTTCCACTTGGCTGTTCCTGAACTGAATCCTTTATAATAACCAGTCATAGCAAAGTGCTTTCATGAGTTCTAGGAACCATTCTAACAAGTCTTCAAAGAGGATGAGGGATACACTTAGAATTTGTAGGTGACTGGGCAGACACATTGACAGCTGCGGGTACCCATTTGCAGCTGGTGTCTAAAAGAGAGGATGGTCTTGGGGACTGAGTCCTGTCTATGGGATCTGTGCTAACTCTGGATAGATACTGTCAGAATTGAACTGTTCAACATCCAATTGGCTAGGGAGAGTACACTGTGGTCAAGGGGCAGAAACACTCACATACTAACTCTAAGTACTGAAGTGATCCACAAAACAAACCAGCATATCTAAGTTTTAGAGTTTACAGACCTAAAAACTTCAAAACAGATTGGGTGAGTCAATACAAAGTTGGCTGCCAACAGTTTAGCCTACTTGTAGGTAGGCAATTGTGGATTAGGGGAATAATTTAATAAAGTGAGAGTCTTTTTTTGGAACCTACAAATAGAAACTAAAAAGAACTCAAAATAAAGGCAAATCATCATATGATTTCTAGACAATTCTCTATATTGATCATAGATTCTTCCACTCTTGCTACTTCTTTTTTATTCCTTCTCTCCCCGTCCCCGCTATTCCAGGGATTGAACAAAGGGCCTTTATACTGAGCTACATCTCTACTCCACTCTCCTGTTGAATTTTGAGACAGGGTGCCACTAAACTGTTCTGGTTGGCCTTGAACTTGTGATCCTCTTGCACTAGGATCATAGGCATGTGCCATCGTACCCAGCTAAGACCTGCTTTATGACTGTCCTTCGTAACAACAAAGTATTGCTGCTGAACTATCAACAATAGTTACATATCTTTATACAACCATCACATCTGCATCACAATAAGGTTCATAGTAAAAACTTGTCAAAATCTTCAGGACTCTGAATCAGTAAAGCAACTATGAAAAAGATTAAATTAGTTAAATCACCAATCTGTACTTTTGCAAAGATCAGACACTAAATTTGTTATAAACAAAAACTGCGTTTCTATGACCCGGTGCAATCCAGTTGATTGTGCTTCGTCTTCTTTATGTTAACTTTGGTATTTTTCAATAAAATAAGGCACAACAAAACTAGAGACAGATGGTCTTTAAAAAAAAGTCTAAAAACCATGACATTACATTGTAATTTTGTAGTTTTTTCAGATAATGCATTTCTAATACAGTCAAATTTCCTGAGAAGGTGTATGTATAATAGCAGAGAATGCTTGTCAAATTCTATTTTCATAGGTACCAGTGAATGAAATGTTTCTTGATTTTTAAGCAGACTAAAGATTGCTCAGCTATTCTTATACATGTTATTATTAACAGTGCAGTAAAGCTCAGCAACAAATAACAACCTTCTTTCAATGACACCCTTCCTAACCATTACTGGACAAAGAAAGCATGAGTGTGGCAGTACTTAGCACATGGTATGCACTCCATACACTTATCCAGCACATAACTTCATCTGACAAAATCCTCAAGATTTGAATCAAATGCTATTTCTTCTATTAAGTCTTCCTGGGCTCCTAAAAGCCAGAATTAATTGCTCCCTTTTCCAAGCTCTCCTAGTAATCATTAATTTCTCAACAAGCAAGATTCTGTAGGGAGGTACTGTCTAAGCCACAAGAATGAACTGTATTTTACTCCAAGCATACAGGGAAGCCACTGAAGGGCTTTAAGAAGAACAGGACTCATATATTTTAAAGATGCCTTTAACTACTGTGCCAAGAAGGGATTCTGGAAAGTGATGTGGAAGTTAAGCATGGACACAAAAATGACGGACTATAAAACAGGACAGAGAAATATGTGGGATACATCCTGAATGTACAGCAGAAAGGATCTGTAGAGATAAGATGGCAGAAATGGAAAAACAAAAGAAAAATTATAGATGCAAAAAAAAAAAAATACTCTGGCTGCATCTTGTATTTTACCCACAATCCTGTTAACAAAACTAGGAAAAGCTGTCAGTTTGGGCTGAGCTCCTGCATTAGGCCCCAAAAGACCAGAGCAACCAAAATGGAGTCACTCATGCTAAATGCCACATAATCAAACTGAAATTGTAAAGAAGTAAAGAGATTCCCCCAAGCAAAACAGGTTTTCCTGGAAACAGGAGATTTTAGTTCATTTTGGTCAGCATGATAAGGAAGTTCCTCTGCTTTATTCTTATAAAAAAGTAACTTGGTGTTAATTCAGTTCTGCTGATCCATCTCCTTTTTCTCACCTTTAAAAACCCAACGTCCTGCTATGGCTCAGGAGACTTCTTCCATGTTACAGAACGAAAGCTGCCTCAATGCACAAATTATAGGCAAAAGCAAATTAGAATGAAATTTGTTGTGACTTTGTCTTTTGACAGTACTAATAATCAATAAAGGGACCCTTGAGCTACTACTGACTGTCCCAGGATCCTCAAGGGCTCCTGGTTGCCTCAGAGTTCCCAGCACACTCTGCTCTTCCTGCATAGAGCTCCCTGTGCCTTTCAAGCCATGGCATGATTAGCTGTGTTGTGACAGCACAGGGCCCTCTGGGCTTTGCAGCAGTGCTGAGACGTCACTGGCAAGAGTTATAAACTTTATAGATAACTGCAGGCAGTTGCAGTCAGGGTTATCACCACAGGACATGTTAACTCTGACCTTCGGAATATGCAGTTTTATACATTAGTGCTGAAGTAGGGTGAAATCACTGGCTAAATTGATCAAGGGGATATCAGAGTTAAAGCCACAACATCCCTGGTGGAGGGTCAGGCACTTCAGAGCCATGAAAATGCTCAAGACTACAGAGTAATAAAATCCCAAATTAGAATCTCAGTCTTGTGGCAGACTCTACTCTGATCCTTTCATCTGTAAACTCTAAAAGATTCAAGATTAACATTCAAGTGTGATCCCTAATTTCTCCCTGAGATAATCACTGAATTGCCCAGGCTGGCCTCAAACTCACAATTTTCCTGTCTCAGGCTCCTAAGTAGCTAGAGATCACAGGCGTGGGAGACACAATACTTAATTTCTGAAGATCTGAGTATTCCATATTCTGCCTACCAACATCTGCCTTTTACATGTTAAAGTATGCCAAAATGGTTTTGAAAGGTGAAAGTCCCCACTATGTTAGGTGGGAGCAAAAGAATAGTATGTGCAGGGTAAGGCGGGGCCGCAGAGAACAACAGCCTTGCTGTCTCCTTGGTCTTGGACCACCAGTCTCCAAAACTATCAGGAAAGAAATTTCTTTTTAAGCCAATAATAATGACAATAGCAACAATAAAATGAAAAATTTAAAAGTATGTACCAATTTAAGGATAATGAATTATTTCAATTAATTAACCACTGTCATCAGTAGATCATATTATAATGAGGACTTCCGCTATACTATACATTTATGAAATATTAAATAACTATCCTTTGCTATTAAATTTTTTAAAAATCAGGTAAAAATTTGCTTGTTACTAACATTTAGTTTTTTCCATTATGATTGAGGAAAACAGCAAAAATACTGTGAATACCATTAACAAATTAGCAGCAACAAAGTTATTTTTTGCAAGGCAATAAAACCACCTGGATGCAGCAGCTCCAAATATTTAGAAAGGCAAAACTTTAAGGAACACACAGCTGTTTACTATTCACCTTTCTAAGAAATATCGACAATTTTAAAAAGGCAAAATATCAATGTCAGTACTAAACTCTCTATTCCACAATATCCATATTCATATGCAAAGTACAAATGCAGCCTTGTTCAACCTAGTTTAACAATTGATTCAGTTGCCAAAAACAACACAAAAAGTGATTAGTATATCTAAAGTAAGATAGCATATTTTAGAAAACATGTCAGCAGATCTGGTAGACTCTCCTCCAGGATGAAAACAAACTCTTAAACTATGAAGAAATTGCTAAGGTTCAATACTATGTAGGAATATGACCTTGAAGGAGGTACTTAGGCTCAGGCACATTTAGGAATCATGCAAGTAACAGTACCTAGGGTACTATTTTGACTTTAAGTATCTGTTACTTGAAGTACAGAATCTGCAAAATTTAATGAATGTGACTCAGCCAATAAAAAGAACTTGCCACTGTCAACAACGTATCTGGAAAAAGAAATTATTAAAAACTAACCAACAATGAAAAGGCACAATTTCCATAATCTTAGAACCACAAGAAAGAAGGATAAACTGAGATGGCATTTTTAAATTTGTGGAGAAGACATAAAATGAAGTCATACTGGAAAGAAGCAAAAGAAACAAGAATGTGAAAATAACCCATTAGGAAGCCTGAGAGGTCAGCAATGGGCACCTGCCTTCAGTGTGTGACTTCCTGAGCACATATCGTGGGGTCAAAACCATTTCTTGTGATATATAAGACTCATTAACAAAAACAAAAGCATTGTGACTTGAAAAATTTAAAGCCAACCATTTGAGAACACACTCCGTAACTATCCATAGATATTTCCCTAGGTTATAGCAGTAATCTATGTTTCAGAGCATCATTTAACAATAGGTACAAAATACCCTAGCAAAACCAATGAGAGGAAAAAAACAATGATGGATCACTACCTACAGTATCTAATACAGATTAATATATCCCAATTACTCTCAGTCATCCAGAGTCCACTTCTCAGTGGAGGCCGGCCCTAGCTCAGCGGCGGAAGACTGCCTGGAGTGTGCAAGTCTGGGGTTCCATCGGTCCTCACAGCACCACAACAAAACAAGACACCTCAGTGTCACATTGCCACAGTCCTTAGTCCTGAGATAATTAAGTGACACAAGTCATTAATTACTATGTTGTGATAACAATGCGACTAGTAATAAACACTAATTTATGCACACTACTTCTCAAGTGAGATATCTTATTCTATGTGCTTTGTCTTTATTAATTCATGTGCCTCCTCAACAACCTTACTCAGTAGATACTAATAATATCTCCATTTTTGTTTAGGGAATTGAGACACAGAATAATCAAGAACATCCTAAAGGAAGAGGCAGGAATGGGATTCCACTTACAACAAGACTTCATTGATGTTCTTTTAGATATAAGCAAGAGTACTTTTTTTTTTATTTAAAAGAAAACAGATACAGAAGATAGAAACAAAAAGCAAAAAAGACAAACAACAACAACGACAGATCTGATACGATTACACTGTACGTTTACACTCTGAGGTGATTGAAGTTTGACAGTAGTTACAATATTGCATATCGTTACCTTCATAGGGGTTGATTATATTGACAGACATAGACACGCAAGGTTTATCAATTCAGGAATATTAACTTTTCTTTTTCAATAGCTAATATACTTAGTAATACAGGTTTTTTAACTGTCTTACTTATGCATATTTATAAATTTATGTCTTTTTCCTTTTCCCTTCCTTTCTTCCTTTCCCCTTAGAGTACCTCTTGTTATCGTTGAAATAACTACCCATAATATCTGGTCTAATATAATCAAGCTAAATAGTTCAGAGTGAAACCAATAAAGGATAAAAGAATGGTCATACTTAAGAGAAACAAAAAAACTAAAGCATTCAACTAACAACAACAACATATCCTATACTGTAAAATTATAGGTTTAGGAATTTAGACGGTTGGAATTTTACAGTGGTTGCAACATTGTATATCATTACCATTAAGGGGGCTGTTCAGATTGACAGATAAAGACATGTAGGAATGATCTGATCATATGAATATCAACTGTTCTCTCTCACCAGTTAATGCATTTAGTAGTATAGACTTTTAAAGTATCTTATGAATACCCTCATATAAAACTATGTCTTTTTTCCATAGCTTCCTTCCTCGGTTCCCCTTGTAATACCTCTTACTGTCTTCAAACTAAATGCCCTTACCAATTGGCCAAGTATAGTTGAACAAAATAGTATTGAATAAAACCAATAACAAATAAGGTAATGAAGGCAATACACAGCAATGCAACGTTGATTTCTATAATGCCTCATATTAGCTTTAAGGCAGTTGCCTATATCATGTTGTAACACAAACACACTAAGATAGGTTAAAATCCCTCAGAACAGAGCAGCGAAAGTAATACCTGGTTTTGAAGCAAGGTGATCATATATCATTGAAGGCTACCCTTATAAATTTTGTTATCTTTAAGATAGCTGTCTTTGTCATCATTTATGATAAAGTTAGGCCAGTCGAGGTAGAATAGAATTAAACTAAATAGCTCACTGAAAACAATACTGGACTTAACTCCCGTTGATGGATTATTCATTTGTCTGCCCTGCTCGGTGGTATCTCTCTGTTGCTGTTTCTGGAGCAGTGGATTTCTTTCTCTCTCTCTAGAATGTCCTTCAGTATTCTTTGTAGGGTTGGCTTGGTTGTCATAAATTCTTTTAGTTGTTCTTTGTCGTGGAAGTATCTTGTTTCTCCGTTGATTTTAAAAGATAATTTTGCAGGGTACATCAATCTGGGTTGGAAGTTATTTTCCTTCAGGGCTTGAAATATTTCACTCCAGGCTCTTCTTGACCTGA
>RJWM01025365.1:0-29508 GCA_004363535.1 Dasyprocta punctata | reverse complement strand
TTCTAAGCATGTCCAAACTCAAAACTTCTTGAATATTTCTCAAACTTTCTTTTTTGTAACTATTTTGTCTTAAGATGGGTCCCACATGATGAGTGCCATGATTTGTTTACTAGGTGGTAGACATATTAATATTGTATGTTCTGGATATTTGTTACACATTTGTGGCATGGGTACGAATAGCAATGTTGACCCTCCACCCCACACCCCTCAGCAGGATGCTGGAAAAGCTCTCTGTAGATCAGGGTTATCTCATCAGATAATAAAACACTGCTCAGTTTTCCATTTTTCTTTTGTACCCTCCCTTCCTTGGGATGCTTTAATTGTTAGACGCAATTAAGGATTTCCAGAAATATAATATGATTCTTTAATACTTTTTGGTGACTCAAGTGAGAGTAGGCAACTACTTGTACCCTAGTGGTCACACTTGGAATAAAGATAGGAAAGCAATAAGGAATGCTAAGCAAACCTGTAAAAATTGTGTCTGCCATAACACTTTCTACTTGGGGTTCATCTGTTTTAACCAGCAGATAAACAATTCCCTCATCTTAAAGACAAGAGGGAAAACTATATACTTCGAAAGTCGTGTATGATCAAGACTCTTCCTAATTTTCAAATTGTTGGTTTTGTCATATGAGTTATAATGCTCAGATTTATTTACAGCCACAGGCAAAAATATGACATCCTGCAAACTTTTGTGCCCAGATTTTACCTTCCTGAAGTCCACTGTTAAACAAGCCAGTTTCTACATTTTGGAAAATATATTTTGCAGCATACATGATATAGTTTATAACCAGATGTCTTCCAAAAGCTTCATGCACTCAGTGTGGTTTGGGAAGGTGACTGATTGGATTATGGGGAGACTCTAGCTGACCTGCTGTTAGGAGGTGAGTCTGATTGGAGGAGGTAATTACTGAGGGTGTGACCTAGGTGAGTAAACCTCCCTGCCTGGCTCTGCCCTTCTTTTTCCACCTCCTTGGGTCCCATGAGGTGAGCAGCTCTCCTCTGCCAGACCCTTGGCATGCTGTCTTGCCTTGGAGCAGCAGATTATGGACTGAAATAGGAGCCAAATAAATCTCTCCTTCTTTAATTTGTCGGTATCAGGTATTTCATTCCAGTAGTGAGAAAGTGATTTAGATAACACAGATATTTATATGTACACATAAATACATTTATATATATATGTAGATACAGATAAATATAAACTATTAGAAATATCATGAATGTGAAAAGAACACATATAAAGATTTCCAAAGTATACACTCTAGATATGTCATAAATAAATTTTGATAATCTAAGGTATTTTAATTACCTAATAATATGCAAAGTGTAAACTCAATACAAGTAGAATATTTTAAAAAGATTTTTAAAATTAAAACCAAATTTGTGAGGTAAGCTTCACAAAGTGGTTTCTTTGCAATCAGACTTTAAACAGCAGAAACCGAGAATTAAGTCTTGTACACCCGTAATGCCTAGAAGCATAAACTCCAAACTCATCCCAAATGAACTTTTTGCTCACAGACACTTAGCCTGAGCTTGACTTTGCTCGGGGAAATTCCACAGTGATGTGGCACAATGTGATTCATCCATTAGTAAGGATAATAGTTCACGATTATGTAACACTAGCATATTTTTAAACGCTTTCTTAACCAACTAAACTGATTGCATTAAAATTTAATTTGTATTTCAACTGTCCAAATGCATATTAACTCTATAAAACAGAGAAAGATGTAAGCTGTTTTATTACTCACATATAAGGTAATTCTACTCATCTGTGTATTAACAGGTGCTTATTGAGCATCTATCTTGTTAAAAGGACAGTGAAGCTTAGTAACACAATGTTTTGCTAAGAATATTATGCTAAGCATAGATAACATAGTGATCTCATGGGGCTTACACTGAGACAACTAATATGTGATCAATTATACAATTCATATTTTAATTTTATTATTATAAGTGCTCCAAAGGCACATTATAGAAGAATTTTACCTAACATTGAGGCCAGGGAGACCTTTTTGTAAAAAGTTTTGAACTAAGAGCTGAAGGATAGGCAGCAATTATCTATATAGGATATGTAGTTTGAGGTGAAGAGTAGAATTTTAAATAAATGGGGGGCGGGTTCCAGGTGAAACCTTGAGGAGAAAATCAGCTGGGCATTTTAAGAAGCTGAAAGCTAATGTGACTGGATACCATGAAAAAGTGGAGCAAGAATTGGAATGAGATTATCCACATAAACAGAAACCAGATTGCATAGGGAGATCCTTGTAGGGCCTGACAACGTCTGCATTTTACCCTATTAACAATGGGAAACTCTTGAAGGATTTTAGCAGTGGAATGATATGCTCAGATCTGTACTATAAATGTGCAAATTAGAGAAATTATGGTGGGGAGAGAGAAAGTGACAAAGAATATAAATTCAGAAATTGATTAAGAAGTTTTTTGAGGAAAACCAAGTATTGATTTAGTGGCGGGAGGATATTTGGAAAAAGAATCTTTAGATGGAGAATAAGACAGATATAGGTGGCTGAATGGAATTGTAAATTTGAAGATTGCAAAAAGAAAAGGCCAAGAATTCTGGCTTTGAGTTTTCATTAGGAATTATCAGTCCTTGGGCTACCCATCAGTTCATTTTGTGCATAATTTAACAATGATAAAAATTCTTCTCCTTATAGAAAGTACATTTTATATAATATGTGATTTTATTCAGAGCTCAAGTATAATAAAGTTCTAATATTTACCTATACATTTCCCACCTGTAATAAAGAAAAGCTTATTTCATGTTTTTGACAATATCTACCAAAAGTTTGAATTTTTAAATATTATTTAGATACTATAAAATACAAATTTGAAATACAAAATTCTTACACATGCAGTGAGCTACAGGTCCAGTTTTAGTGGGATTTCACTTAAACTTAATTTTAAAACTAAGCAGATTTTTACAGCATAAATGCTTTTCAAATTTTCAGTATGACTGGCCTTTCACAATCAACCACTTAAATTCCCCAACTTGAGAAATTGTACATTTCAGAGGCATTAGCCTAAGGTGGGGGATGATGATGGGAAGTTATAGTGGAATAACACCATCCATAGACACCTAAAAGAAATTAGAGGAAGGCCCACATTTCTATAGTCGAAACTCATACACGAGATGGATTTATCTCTATTTCTCATTAATTAGTATTATACTTTTTAGCAAAGTATTAGGAAGTTATTTTGAGAGCGGGAAATCAGTGTTTCTAAATCCCCTAACAACTTTGTGGAGCCAGGGGTGGGGGCACTCACCTGTAACTCTTGCACTCTGGGAGGCTAACGCAGGACAATCTCAAATTCAAACTCAACCTGAGTAATTTGGAATCTCAGTAAGACTTTGCCTCAAAATAAAAGTTTAATAAAGGTGAGGGGGCTGATGATTTAGCTCAGCAAGAAGGCCCTGGGATCAATTCCCAAATATCACAAAACCAAACAAACCCAAGCCAAACCAAACCAGACGAATCAAACCATTTCATGAAATAAAAATAGCTCAAATAAATAAGCATTTACAAAGCTCCTCCTTAGTTGGTAGGTAAAGGGAACACTATCCAAGGAAAATGGTGAGTATAATACACATATTATGGGAATAGCACTAAATTTTAAAATTATTTAAAATCTCTAAAATGAAAGTATTACTTATTTTAGGAAAAAAATGACTTACTTGTTGTTTTGGCTCCAATCACAACCAAATACTCCAGCAGGATGTTTGTATTTGTGGAGTACTTTACCATGAATCGTTCGAATAATACTGAAATTAATTATAATATTTTAATAGGAAAACAACATACTAAACACATTCAAGAAAAAAATTAGAACTGTAATTTTTAAAGCTCAGTATTCTACCATAGAAGCCTTGCTTGGAAATCATAAGGAAGATTTTTAAATACTGCCAATTTTGAATAATAATTATGGTGATCCACTTAAATCAAATTAAAGGTAATGTGTTTTGTATAGAAACTATTATGTCACTTTTTAGTTGAAAATAAAAATATATTAAAAATAATGACATAGGTAATAGGTACGTTAGATTTTTCAGCCTTAAAATTAAGTAGATTAAGATGTATTTATTCATTTATAAGTTTTGCTGTATGTGTTATCAAATGAAGAACAAAATCTATAGCACTTTCATGGCATATTGTCAGTAAAAAAACTCAAAATTCAGAAAACACTCCCCATTCCCATCACCAATTAAGGAACTTGTCTAGTTTAACTGCAAGCATGAAAGAAGTTCTGGTATTGTTTTATTGCCACAATGCAAAGATTATTGATTCTATTAGAGGGAAAGAAACTTGTATATAAATTAATACACTACAGGTTCAAAACTCTTTGAAAAAAAAGGTACTCTTAATCATTAGGCCTGTCAAAACTTCCAAGGTTCTTATGGCGTGGTGGTGACCAAGCCATAGAAATGTCTCGTCACAGAATAGTGTATTTATCAAATATCCTGTAAGTACATGGTAAAGCTAATTATGTATCACTTCACCGAAAATTCACAGGAATGTCTTTTGCAGTTTGATATCTACTAACATGTAAAATAGTACCTCTTAAGGAAAATAATCACTAACGTTGCTATTTCTGAGATTTTTAAAACTTTCTACTGAAGAATTTTTGGTTTCTGTGTATATTATTTTTTCCACTGAAATTAAAAAGTGAGGATGGTTAAAAAAGAACAAGAATAGCAAAATCTAACAGAAAATGAACTTCCGTATCTCAGCAACTACAAACATCTATACCAACCAAAGGACTTCAGCCATAGACAAATGATAACATCACTAACTTTAAAAGCTTTGAAAATAAATGCAATTCTTTCTTGTTCCTGGGACTTCACACAATTAAGAAATCACATAATTCTGCAACACAGGGGCAATGAAATTAGGTCCTACACGAAGGCATTTTCCACTTGCATTACCATATTCTCCTTGCAAAAACATTTTATCCTCTTATAAATAACAGAATATACAAAACTGCAAACAAGTTTCTAGAGCACTTGATACCTCTCAAATGACCTGTGAAACTGAAATACTACCTCCCATCCAATGTGATGAGTCCTTCAAGTTTCTTTGACACAATTCATATTTTTCACGTACAACTCATGTCATCTTTTCATTTTCAAGACCATAACTGGTCAATGTTGTACTTTTTAAACACCATCATATTATTTATTATTTTATAGCGATATAGCACGTGCTTATATGGGATCATAAATAATATTTATGGTAGTCAGTACAGTTGTACAAATAAAATCTCATCAATACATAATTGGAAAAATCAAATATATCCTGTATAAACAGGGTAATTTCACAATATATCATACACACTACTTACCAGAATCCATCACCACTGCAGGTTGCTATTCTTTTGGAATCTTTATGACTCCAGGCAATGCAGAATATTCCATTTTTTCCATGCTTCAAAAAATGCAAAATACCTATCAATAAGAAATAATTCACCCTTTTTTCTCTTATTTATTTACTTCTAAGAATTACTTTTCTATTAGGAAGTTATTTTATCTGATACTAACAGACATTATTGTCAAGAACAGAACCTGAATATATATATATATATACATAGTTTTAGAATGTGTAAAGTAGTTTAACTTAAAAAAAACAAATCCATTATTTTACATATAAAGTGGGTGACTCTATTTCTTTCCACTGGACACAGGCAAGAGTTAAACCTGCTACTTCAACCATCATAGAATTAAATTTTCCTTAATTCCTTTTCCTTTGAATGGATCTAAATTTCCCTTAATTCCTTTTCCTTTGAATGGATATAGAAAGGATGATAATTAGCAGATTTCAAATCGAGGCTATCACAACTATAATACAATATATGTGACATGCAACTGTTATTACTCATAATGTATTGCAGTTCCAAAGGTCTACTTTTACTATAAAAATTAGAAAAGATTTAAGGTTATTTCTATAATAAATCACTCTATATTTACATATTCCTTTGTATTCTACAACTGGATAAAGTCAAGGAGTATAGTTATACTGACTGATAAGAATTTTTTAAACACAAGAATAAATTATACATGAGAGTGTCACTCATCAACTGTGTGACGGATGGTTAAATGTTGTAATCAACTCACTTCTAAATTTTTTGTAACACTTCCATTTTATATTGTACTTAAATTGTGGCTGCTGTTAAGGAGAAAAGTAAAGTGACTTTTTGTCCTGCATTTTAAGGTGGCTTTACACATACACAGATTCAGTTTCCTAGGGTAATCTTCTGTTTTTTATTTTTACCTCTTTGACAGCCAGAGGGTTACATTTATATAAGTGGATAAAAAAAAAAAGAACTAGTCTCTATGTTTATTCAGTGTAAAGGACGGAGACCTTCTACGAGCTTCATTTTTCTTTGCCATGAAAAGTGTACTTATGGCTCTCTAATGTCTTTCATTTCCTTTTAATGGGCACATCTATTATAGTTAAAGGTGATCTTGTTAATTTTTCTTCCACTGACAATTGGGAAGCAAGCTCCATATAGTTCTTCATTGGAGATGTGTCTAGGAAGGAGTTGAATGAACCTCAGAAATGTCCTTTGTAATAAGAGACTGTGTTGCTAGAATCAGGTTAGAACTACTGTTTCAATGCAAATGGAAAGATATTTTAGGTCACAAGGTGTCAAAACTGCCATAAGAAGAAATCAACAGATTTGTTAGTTAACGATCAATTTTTGAATAGTGATCAAAAGTTGTATTTTCATGCTTATGTATTTATTAAACTTGAACAGTAATTATTGAAGATTAATAAAATTCCAAGATAATGACTGTCTTAGATCCTATCATGTTATTCTTTATTCATACAAAACATATTTTAATTAGATCATCTATATTTTTCAAATGTTAATGGAACTTAGTAAAATATGTGGTAATTAAAGCCTAGAGATACATATAATGTGTCTGTATATACAGGAAGAAGGTCAGTACTAGGCCCTGTCCTACAATAATATAGGCATTCCCCAACCTGTGCCATAGCCTGTGAGGAACCTGGCCTCAAAGTAGGAGGTGAACACATAGCTGCTCCCCATCATTTGCACTACTGCTGGAGTTCCACCTCCTGTCAGATCAGTTGCTGAATAGATTATAACAGGAGGAAGAATCCTACCATGAACTGTGCATGCAAGGACCTAGGCTGGGTGCTCTTTGGATTATCCTGAACCTATTCACCCACTTGACACCCCCCATCCCATTCATGGAAGAATTGTTGTGCACAAAAACAGTCCATGACATCAAAAAAGGCTGGAGATTGTTGCAGGAAGACTCACAGAACTGAAAGGAAGTCTAAGAAATTATGAAATACAACTGAATCATTTTAGTTGAAGAAATAGGTTCAGGGCAATAAAATGATTATCTTCATGTCAACTGATACTATTCACAGAACCAGGCCAATTTTTCAGACTTCTGAGTTTAGTCTTCTTCCCATTATTTTAATATTTGCTTAGATTTTGGGGGAAGATGTGTTAAAATTCTTTTGTATTCCTAATGCAACTGTACACGAATTTTAGACTCAACTACAATTCTCATGCTAAGTTTTTGTATGTGAATATTAACTCAGAGATTTTACTAATTGAAAGAATATACACACCACCAAGTTATTAACTGTTAAGAGGGAAAAACATGTACAAAATGTGAAATAGTATATCACGTTATTCAGTAATAGCAAACACATCTTACCTCATTAAATCGCTGTATCATTTTGCCCTTTTGAATATCCCAAATAAAAGCACCATTTCGGGAAGTTGCCCCAGCAATACAATTTAAATCACCTTGGGAAACAATATATTAGGCAAATATTAAGTATTCACCATAGAAGTATTTTTTGAAAATGCAAGACAAGATTTGCAATGTGGTTTCTTAATAGTTTTTGTAATGTAAATTATGAAGTGTATAATTATAAAAATATGTCAACTCACAAATACTATTATGACTTTTTCCATTGTTTACCTTCAACAGTTTTCAGAATATAACAAATCTCATCTCTAGCACTTGCTGGATTTCTTTGTAACAAATCTGATGGACATGGTATTATTTTATCAATAAATATATCAGTATGGATATCTAAAAGGAATGTTTCAATCAGGATCAAACTATCACAATCACCACCACAAAAATTATTAATGGTTTGTCTTTATTAGCATATACAAATGTTACTGAATCTGCATACTCTCCTAATACTCTAGTAATACTTCTATGAATAGGAAAGTATTTCTGTAGGTAAGTGAAATGAAGAAAACAATTTAAACGTCAAAAACATAATTCTCAAATTTTAAAATAAGAAAATGTCTGTAATACTGCAAAAACAGGAGTTTTTGAAAGATGATAAAAGAGGACTCCTCCATTTGAAGAAAGGAGCTGCTGTCATCTACCAATTAGAAGTAAGAATATCCAGGAATTAATTTGTGATAAATGATTATAAACATGAAAAAATGTTTATCATATTTATAGTATTTTTATTCTGATGCCTTTTTTGGCTTCTTCAATTATCTCCAAATTTGTTTGAATTTTTTTTCCTGTGGTATATATCCTAAAATATAGCGCAATCATCTGTATCTTACTATACTTCCATCCCTGTAAACTTTCATTAATATTTTAAATTTCATTCACATTTACCTAAAAATCACAACCCATCAGTGATCACATAGTGCAAGAAATACAATTTCCATTGCCAACACTTTTACTTTCTTAATGCAAATCATCAATGTCCAGTAGAAGAACATGTTACACAAGATTAAGCCCTCAGTTAAAACTCAAAACAATGGCTTTTGTATTCACAAGTCTCACTTAAATTTTAGACTTCAGACATACAGTTTTGTACGATAAGGAATGCTTAACTAATAGTAGGTATAGTGTTATACTTTTCTACTGTTATACTTTTCTACAAATGTTGGTGCTGATTTGCCTCTATGACATCTGGAGGAAGAAAATAATTCAAATGAAAATAAAATTTAGGAAAGTCATGTAATTGCATTCCTAATTTTAATGAATTGCTTCTTACCTGGTGCCCAAGAAAGGGAATAAATCACTCCTTCATTACCCGGGGAAGTATATACAGCTGTTAATGTGTTTATATCCCAGACTTTTATAGTGCCATCAAAGGAAGCTGTTGCTAAAAGATTTGGATCATCAGGTTTGAATTTGCAGTCAAAGATAGTTTCCACATGTCCCTAGGAATGCAATGTACAAATATCACAGCAGATGAGGAAAATGTATATTATTAGTAAAAAGATGATCATGTATAATCACACTTATATGTATATATATATATATATATGTTTTCCAAATATTAAAACAAAAATATATAGTAAAGCAAAAAATATGCAAAATTGGAATCAGTGCTATGATTGTTCTTTTTGATGTTATTGTACTACAGGTTGCATAACCCTTATCTGAAATGATGGAAATCTGAAGTGTATACATTTCACGTTTTTTCAGATTTTGGAATATTTCCATAGATACAATGAGAACTCTTGGGGATGGGACCCAGTCAATATCTGGAATTCATTTATTTGTCATATATACCCTACATACAGAGTTCAAAGATAACCTTCCATAGTACTGTTAGTGTGTCTGCCTTTTAACTACAATCAACTATATGAGGTCAGGTGTAGAATTTTCCACGTGTGGTACTACATGAGCATTCAAAAAGTTTCAGATTTTGGCACATTTCAGATTCTTGTTTTAGAATTAGGAGTGCTAAACGTGTATTTTGTATAGATCTGGTTTTTATTCAATTACAGTTCTTCAAATCAGCAATGAAATTCAAAGACATGAAAAAGCTGAATTTTTCAATTTTAATTCAGTTCAAAACATTCTTCTCATTATTTTAAGTCACAGGATATTAGCAAAGACATTTAAAAATCAATTAAGTCTCAACAGTCACTATATATTTTTATGTCGGTGTAACAGATGATCAAGATGAAACTGAAATTAGCAATTCACCAAGTGAAAGAGTCTCTTTTTGAAATAATAATTCTCCAAAAATATCTCATAATTTTGACAGACATAAGAAGAAACAGGTATGGCCCTGATTTTTAATGAACCTTATTCCAAATTTTTCTAGCAAGTATATTCTTTGGATCTTAGAATACTTATTCCTGTTAAGGAGTGATTTGAATTCCAGCTACCCGGCAGACTATCAAGAGGCATATGCAGACGTACATAAACATACACCTTACACAGTGGCACTTAATCACTACCTTCCCATAGGAACACCTGTTAAAGTCCAATTTAAATAGATAGTGTTACATTTTTGTCTTCTTCTAAATAATGTGGAATGGAAATTGAAATTTCTACTCCAAGCACCACAAACTATAACATGGTAGGATCTAAGGAAAGAAATAAAATACAAAGAAGGGGCTTTCTATTACTCTACAAATGTAGTAAAGAGAGAAGCCTTTTCTATGTTTTTACATTAACACCAGAAATCATAAAGCATTAGGAAAATTCAAAAGTGTTGTAAAGTCTTTCCATTAGGTGAAAGCAGAGGAAAGAAAATGTTAAGGGCTAGCAAGAGTTGGGGAAAAGGGAGATGTTACAGCCATTGGTCACCAGGCTAGAATTGTTCCAGGCAGTTATTTCCAAGGTCAAGAAAACACTTAAGGCAATAGTTGTTTATATGAGCACTTTTAAATATTTTTTCACTGCTCTGTCTTCATTTCAGCTTTGTAAATCCAAAAATTCACTTAGCAAGGACCAAACTTTAATATTCTTCCTTCCACATTCTTTTCTTATCAAGAGAAAGGCAGAGTTAAGGAGCTAAATATTGCATCATTTTTTTTCTTAATTTTAGACAGGCAAATATTCATATGGAATATTTTTAGAATATATTTTAATAATATTTTCCTTACTGAAGATAATTTAGAATCTTTGGAGACATTATATCTGTATCTATATCTATATCTTTAGCCATATCTACAGCAGATCAGAGGAAAATGTTTCTAGTATTAACTCTAGTAATTTCAAATTTGGAGCTCTATCAGCACAAGAGAAAGTTTAAGGAACAAACTTGACTAGCAGCCATGTTTAAACTGAGAAAACTCATTGAAATATAATTAATATTTTAGTACTTAACACAGATTTTATATTTATTGTTTGTGACAGGGTCTCACTATGTAGCCCAGGATAGCCTGGAACTCACTCTGTAGCCCAGGGTGGCCTCGAATTTACAGCAATCCTCCTGATTTAGTCTCCTAACTGCTGGGATTACAGGTCTGTATCATAAAACCTGGCTTTAACATAAATTTTAAATAAAACATTTTAATATGGAACTACCCATTAATAGCAAACTTATTGAACTAAAATGCTATAATTCCTCTTCTACTAGTAAAACTTCTTATAGATTTAAAAATATTCTTGTGTTTTCCTCCTTTCCCTATAACAAATTTGAGAGTAAATGGCAATTTGAAGTACAGAAAAAGATTGCTAATTGGGAAAGAGTGTACATGGAAAAAATGTTTAAATAGAACTAAAATTAAATGATTTTATAATAAATATCTACAAAAAGATACCTTGGCAATGCCTCAGCTCACGAACGCTTATGTTTGCGAACAATTCTGTACACAAGCAGAAGCGTTCAGAAAAATTCTGCTGCCATTCGCGAACTCCACATCTGGTGATGTACACAACCCAGCCATCTTCCCCAGAATCATGGAAGAAATTTGAGTTCATGAACCAAGACACCGCTGTATTTTAAAATAACTAAATTATACATGATTTCAGAAATGCTTTTGCAATAGTTCGATTTCTAATTTGAGAACAAAATTAAGTGAACGTTCTTAAAATAATACAGTTGTATTGACTGTTTCCCTCATCTCTAAAAATGACACTCAACTATAGGTCTAGAATCCTTTTCTCTGGGTTATCAAAGCAAAGCAATTAACACATACATTTGTTAAATGTCTAGTCTGTGGGAAAAATAGGAACATTTTCATAAATTCTGAACCAGTCAGGATTAAGGAGGATGACTCTTAACAAGCACTGGTTATGATACAAAATATATCATTGCATAACTTCATTTAATAAAACTTAGTCTTGCTATGTGCTGGACAGTATACGAAGTAGTGGAGATACAATACAGAAGAAAATTAGACAAAATATGAAACTGCAAAGAAGTACTGTACCTCATATAGAGGTTTAATGATCATAAGAACAGAATTCGTAGAATTATTATAACAAATCAGTAATAGAAATAAATCCTAGAAACCATCTAATCAGACCTTACCTAACTCACAAAGGAAATGACAATAAGGCTTAGCATAATTGCTACAGATTGATTTGCCTTTCCTTCCTTCTGAAAAATTCTGTTTCTCATTTTGCCTCTAATAATACACTATTATGTAGTTTTTCTTTTTCTTGCAGTTCTGGGGATTGAATTAAGAGCCTCACACATGCTAAGCACAAACCCTAAGCTACACTCTGAGACCCTGCTGTGTATTTTTCCATTCCATAAAACATAAACTAATGAGACATTTGTATTTTTAAAGTTTATTTTTAAATCTTTAAAAATATTTAATAGTCTTGCATTATTTTACACATTTCTAAAAAATGTTTAAGCCAACTAAGAAAAAGTCTTGATATACTATTACTTACAAAGATAATTTTAATGACAGTAATAGGTGAGAGTAAGCATCATGGTTTTATGCACAGTAAATGTTGTGTCAGAAGAAATAATCACAGACATACCAAGTCCCTAAGAAAATCCCACTTCCTGGCTCCCATATCATAGAGTCCCACTCCACCGTCTAAGAAACAGCACACAGCACGGCCTGGAGGAAGAGAAAATGCTTGATTCGATGTCAAACTCGGGGGTGGAACTGCTTCACTTGTTGAGGATGTATAATGATTTTTGGTTAGAGACTGGATCGAAACTAAAAAAGAATGGGGAAAACAAACATTTATGCCAATAGATTCCCATTAGAATAAAGCCACAATTTCTACCACAGGAGCACTTTTGCAGCATTGCCAAAAAATGTGAAAATATAAGCATAAGCTCAATTTTATTTTGAAGAGGTGTACAGAAGTGCAAATGGAACAAACCAGATTAAAATTAGGATATGAGGAATCACAATATGTTGCAAATGTTTGATTTCTAATCTCCCCATAAATTAAAGCATTGCAAGATTATTTTTAAATATAATCTTCCTTCAAAATACTGTTACAATCATACATTCTTCACTTCCATACACAGACATGTGACGTTCTCTAATAAAACAAGTAATTCTGTGCCAATAATTCTCAAGTCAATGAAAACAATTATATTTAAGATTATTTATAATTCACTTTAACACTCAAATTAAGAATCATAACACTGTGATTTAATTTGCGCCTCATTTTTCTTTCTTCATCCTATTTTTTTCTTACTGTTCACAGACTTCCATTTCCATTTTTGATTACATAAATACCTCTTTGTTTAGTTATTTTTGTATGTTTTTATGCTACACACTGTCCTCTTTCAAGTAACTTTTCCTCCCAGTGAAAATATTTTTGAAAATGTAAAACAGGTGATAATGCCACTGCAAATTATTAGAACAATCTATCAGTAACTACATACTGAAGTAAGAATTATTATACATCAGTATTTTCTTTTTTATTAAACTATAATAAAATCTTATTCCATTCTTTATGGAAACTATTCACTTCTCTGAATCTGAAAGTGACAGGAAATCCAAACTAGAATGAACAACTAGTAATGAAAGAGGAACTTGGTAGCTGTAAGTTGGCTTAATGAAATTTTACTGATAGACTGGTTAAAAGTTAGTATGACCCATGACTGATTTTTCTAATATTTTAGTTAGCTTAGAGTAGTTTGAACCTTAAGAATTCAATGAGTTGCCTTTTTTAAATTACATTTTTATAATTGTTCTTCCATCTTGTTATCTTAAAAACCTGAGAAAGAAAACTTAGAAATCTATTAACAGGTCGTTCAGAACAAATTATTTAAACACAAGATTGGTATTTGCTTTTTTTATATTTTTCGATTTTTATCCAATGGTTATAGGATGCTTTTGTAATAGAATAATGGTGACAGAAAGTAGTCTGTGATGTCTCTGTCATTCTATAATGTGGATATTCACAGCCAATAAACAAAGAAACTAAAAGAAACAGAAAAAATGCAAGATGTACAAACAATATGTCAGGCTCAAATATATTATTTCATCAGTCTTTATATTTCTAGATCCCCAAGTTTCCAGTCTTTAGAAACATTAGGACTCCATGGAAAACTTTAAACTTGTGGAAAGGCTATGGGAACTGAACTCTCAACCTCAACACCACCAGGCAAACATTTAAGACACTGAGCCAAACTCTCAGCCTTACTTCTTGTGAGGCAGGGTCGCACTATGTAGTTCAGGCCAGCCTTGCTCATGTTGTAGCCCAAGCCGGCCTCGAACTCACAACACTTGACCTACCTCAGCCTCCTGAGTGCTGGGATTAAAGGGATGCGCCACCACGCCCTGCTTAAGGCTGCAGTTTCAAATATAGGGATTTTACACTACTTGTCACTGCCCACTAAAGATGATATCAAGATAATATTATTTTGAAATGTCATGGCTAATTGTACAGTATATTATCAAGATAAAAAGGCTTTATGAAAGAGAAATCAATACCTGTAGGGGCTTCAATCATTAAATTCCCTTGTCTGTATTTTTTATGATCCCCACAAAATGTGAACACTCCAGATATATAGAACAATCACAGAAAAAGTAACAGGAATTTAATTTGATTTCTATTAACTATGTTAAAATTTTCAAGTGTAAACTTCCTTCAAAGTTCCAGATTTTTAAATTTATAAGTGTTTTAAATTATTTTTTTACTTATAGAAACAATGAATGACAATGAGAACAAAATATCCACAATGAGAACAATCACAGAAAAAGTAACAGGAATTTAATTTGATTTCTATTAACTATGTTAAAATTTTCAAGTGTAAACTTCCTTCAAAGTTCCAGATTTTTAAATTTATAAGTGTTTTAAATTATTTTTTTACTTATAGAAACAATGAATGACAATGAGAACAAAATATCCACAAACAAATGAAGAAGGATATAGAATATTCATAATTCTAACTAGTAATGCAATGATAACTGGTATCCAAACATAAAATATATGTTCTAGATCTTACAATTTTTATTTTAATTTTGTTACAAATTGTACAGATTATAAGTCAAATATATTTAAAATGCATTTAGATTAATTTCATCACTTTTGATATTTCTAATTTTTAACCAACATTGTTTTATCTTCTCCACAGATATAATTTAAGATTATCTGAATATTTCAATTTAATAGTATTTTACAAGTGAAAGTTGCTCCCAAATATTTTCCATTTAATAGTATAAATTATTACTCTAACTTTGATAGTTCCTCTATATATACTGTTGTGGTTATTTTCAAAAACTACATTTCAATAACATATGGCATTTGATACATTTGTATTACTATACCTTATTTCCTTTGACACAAAATATGATCTTTAGGGATACTAACATTTTGATGATATTTTCACTTACATTTTTTCTTAGGAGGAGAATTAATTACATGTAAGCAATGAAATCCCGTTTTCTTTAATTTAAAATTATCAACAGGTGTAGTTCTTGAAACATTCCAAATGCGCAAAATACCTATTTGAGAATCTAGTCGGATCACAAAAAAAATCAAATGTTAATATTTTTTAAAATTAAAATGTGCAGACATAAACATAACACAGATTTCAATATGCTAAATTTTTAGCACTAATTATTGAAATGCTTTGAATAATAATATGGTATAAAAATGTGACCAAAGAACCTACTGAGATACTATTCAAGTTTTACTTCTCTTACAAACCCTTTCACATGGTAAAACTGTCTGCCATGACAGTTTCTCTCCATTAAGATCAGTATAGCAGTTTTATCACAGAACCACGCAATAGACATACACTTGATCTAGGAAACTGTCAGCCAAGGAAAACTGTTTTCTTCCACCATTAAATAACCGTTCCTCTTTAAAAATTTTTGTAAACTGCTTCATTGTCCACTATCAGACAAATAAGTATTATCAAATATAACTGAGGACCAATTAGAAAATCCCTTTCTTTCTAAAAATTCCATCTTAATATAGCTGCTTTGGGAACAGTCTGGCAGTTTTTCAAATAATCAAATATAGAATTACCATAAGACACAGCAACTCCATTCCTCAATATTGAGTATAAACTCAATAGAATTACAAGTGTGTATCCACACAAAAACTTGTACATAAATGTTCATAATGCTGTTATTGAAAAAAACCAGAATACTCACTGGAATCAATAAAAGTATCTATGGATTATAAAGAAGAACTGCTGCTCAAAGAGCAAAAGTAATTTGGAAGGGAAAAGGGGGAAAGCGGGAAGGGAAAAGGAAAAGATATAAATCTGTATATATGTATATGTAAGATAACTAAAATGAACATACTGCTGAATGTATTAGACATTAAGAAAGATCGGTTAATACTCATATGATTAGATCAATTTTACTTGTCTATATCTGTTAATGTAAACAACCATTTTGAAGATAATGATACACAATATTGCAACCATTGTCAAGTTTCTATCATTCTGTTTTGTAAACCTATGTTACTGTTATGCATTTACTCTAGTCGTTTGTTTGTCTCTTTTGATTTTTGTCTTTCTTATATGTGTCTTTTTTTCTTTTAAACAAAAATAAAAAATAAAGAAGAACTGGCAAAACCAGATAGTAGAATATTACTCAGTCCCAGAAAGGAATAGGAAACTTACACATGCTGCAAAATACATGAACCTTGAAAACTTTAGGTTAAGTAAAAGAAACGAGACACAAAAGGCGGCCCCAAAAATTCAAGGACCCAATCCAAAAATGGGCATCTGAGATGAATACACACTTCTCAGAGAAAGAAATACAAATGGCAAATAAATATATGAAAAAATGTTCAACATCAATGGTCATTCAGGAAATGCAAATTAAAACAACACTGAGATTTCATCTCACTCCAGAAAGAATGGCCAACATTAAAAAATCAACCGACAACAAATGCTGGAGGGGCTGGGGGAAAAAGGAACTCTTCTCCACTGTTGGTGGGAGTGTAGGCTGGTGTAACCACTGTGGAAATCAGTGTGGAGATTCCTCAAGAAGCTAGGATTAGAGATCCCATTCAACCCAGATATCCCTCTTCTGGGCATTTTCCCAGAAGAATTGAAAACATCATACCACAGTGATATCTGTGCACCCATGTTGATAGCAACACAATTTGTAATAGCCAGATCTTGGAAACAACCCAAGTGCCCATTAATCAAAGAATGGATAAAAAAGATGTGGTATTTTTATGCAATGGAGTACTACTCAGCTATTAAGAAAGATTGCATTGAGACTTTTATAAGTAAATGGTCATGACTTAAGACCATACTCATAAGTGAGATAAATCAAACCCACATGTGTAAATACCGTATTGTCTCCCTAGTGTAAGAAACGGAAAATGTATATATGATCCAAAATCTATAATAAATTCTATGTAAGGGTAAAAAACATCTCAAAGAGCAAAAGTGGGAAGGAAAAAGGGGGAAAGAGGGAAGGGAAAAGGAAATGATATAAATCTGCATATATGTATGTGTAAGATAGCTAAAACGAACACACTGCTGAATGTATTCGTTATTGAGAAAGAACAATTAACACTTACATGATTAGATCAATTTTATATGTCTATATCTGTTAATATAAACAACCATTTTAAAGATAACGATACGCAATATTGCAACCATTGTCAAGTTTCTATCATCCTGTTTTGTAAACCTGTAATGTTACTGTTGTGCATTTACTCTAATCGTTTGTCTGTCTGTTTTGTTTTTTGTCTTTGCTATATGCGTCTTTTTTTTTCCGCTTAGATTAAAAAAAAAGACACAAAAGGCCACATATGGGATGTTTTCACTTATATGAGTGTTCAAAGTAAGCAAATCATTAGAAGTAGAAAACAGATTAACAGTCATGCATGCACATGGGTGCTCTTGGGGCTGGAGAAGTCTAATGGAATATAGTTTGTTGGGTAAAGGGTCTCTTGAGGAATCATGAAATGTTCTGGAATTAGACAGTGGTGGTGGCTGCACAACTTCATGAATATACTAGAAACCACTGAACTATACCCTTTTAAATGGTGAATTATATGGTTATATAAAGCAGAGATCCCCAATTAAGATATATAGAAGAATCCATTTATTTCCAAGAGTACATTAAGTACTAATGAAATAAAAAATTTCTTTAAAACTGTGGAGAGGATAAAGAATCTTCACCATTTTACACTAAGCAAATATAGGAAGTATTTATATAGTAGCTGACAATCTCTGCAGAGGCTTCTCTGAACCTAAGTAAATGATAAAAGTAAATAGTTACCTAATTACTGGTTACTATTCCTAAATTTCCCCATCTTCCCATCCTCCATTAGTTCTTACCTCTGCTTCTCTCTCATGATTAGTATACCACAAAGGGGCAACCTTTCAACCCATGGCAATAGATTCTTTCACCTTCAATCTAGGGTAAAAATATTTGGATCTACCTGGGCATAGCTGGTCATGGGTTGTCAAAGTTATTAGTGAAGCTAACAGAGCTCATTTCTGGTCAATACCATCACTATCATCTGGCCATATCTGAAACTGACATGTCTTTGCTTTTGTGTATGAACACTGACACACATCTGTACACATATGCAGTATATTACAATGTTTTTCCAAAAACCTGGAACACTGGACCTTAATTTCATTTTTATTTGTAATTATGTGAATGACATACTATACAAATTAAATCAGACATGTACTGTAATAAACCATATATGAAATATTAATAAGTTTTACCCAAAACTAATAAAATATTATAATTTCTTTGATTCCATTGAAGAGTAGACATATATTTAAAACACTGAGAATAGTGTTTTACCTCCAGTTATAAACATGCCAGGAGCGCTGGGAACCCAGGCCAAGCACTGTACAGAAGCTGCTGCAGTTGGAAAATTAAATGTCGTTATGCAATAAAGTGATTCAGAATCTACTAGGCGAATTCCATAATGCAAATTAGCCACAAGTAGATAATCAGTAGAGAGTGGGTCCCATTCTAGGGCTGTAACTGGGTCCTCTTCATCTGTTCCTTCAAGAGATTCAGGTCGCAGAACATGTTTCTGATTTTTGTTACCTAGTAAAACGAGTAAATATACTTCAAACAAGTCACAGGAATAGATAATTTAGATCACATTAATTTTCTTCTTGTACACCACCATCTCAGACAGACCTGAGAATACGAATCTGATATTTCATGTGAATATATATGAGTATATATATGAATCGAGGGGAATTCATTTGTTGTAATGATCAGATTTAATCGCTTTGGTTTGGCAATACCTAGCTTCTGTTTGTGGAAAGTTGAAAGAGAAAGAACCGGGTAAATAATACACTTGATATTGTTGACAATAAATTTCACAGACTTATGACAACACAAGAAAAGGGAAGTACTTTTCAAAATGAAGAATCTAAATAGTGACTAAAAGCATAGAGTTTATAACTAGCTGCCTGGGTTCAAATATTAGTTCTACCACTTAGCTGTATTGGCTTTGTAATCTTGTACAAGATACATAATCTCTGTATGTCTCCAATTTTATAATTGAGAACATAACACTTACAGAGCATTTTTAAAAGTGAAATAGTTCATTAAAGTGTTAGAACAGTGGGCTAGGTTACAAATAACATATTGGTATTTATTGTAATTCCTTTTTAATTCGTCATTCATTTAAACTAATAATTCATACCTACTAGTATGATAGTACAAATAGGGAAGTGGGGGCAAGTAATTAAATGAAGAGAAGATCATCAAATTCTAGTTGTTTTTGGAAAATATATGCTCGTGTGGCTACATGGGACAAAATGCTCTTGATAGATAAACTACAGGAGGACTGCAGAGTCAGTCCCATCATTCTCAGGAGAGAGACAGTAAAACAACTAAGTTGGGAGACTCCATCTTAAATAAAAGTACCAATTAGTCATCACATAAACATTAAAGGAAGTGTTTTTAAACACACACGCACACACAGAATTGAAAGATATCACAGCTCTTGCCATAAACCTGTAATGACATATACTCTTCTTCAACACATCAGATCTTCAATGCAGAGGAAAAATCAATTTTTCTTGGATATACATTTGTAAAGTGAATTTAAAAGTGGTATTTCTGGCTTGCAATTACATTCACCAAGATATTTTGTTCCTTAAGTACAATGTTACTCTTAAACAGTCGTATTTTATTTAGAATTCTTGTGTACATAATTATAGAAGAAAATATAATATTTTATTCGATTTTATAAAAACTTTGCACATAATCATCAAGAAGTTTGTCTTTTTTCTTTACCATAAACCATCTACTAAATTACTATTTGTTATGATACTGATGTATATGATACAATCACTAGAAAGTTGAGAGAGCTTTAAAAAAATGACTCACCCAAGATTTGCTAGTTTTTAAAGTACAATTTAGGTATTTGCTTGTGCCAGTTAATATTTATGATTTATTAAAAATATTCCAGAATGTAAAAACAAAACCCACAGTAACAGAGAACAAGGAAAATTTGCAATAATAATGCTATAATATTTGAATCATGTTGTTTTAACATCCTCTGTTATAGTTAAAATCATATTACATTCACTATTTCATTTAGTATCTAGTACTCTGATATTTTCATTAAAGTGACAGAAAAATGAAACTGCAAAATTGTACAGCCAGTTATCAGAACAGCAGATGATAATTTTATATTTACCATGTATTTATGTCTGTTATTAATAATCTATACAAAAGCAGACAAACTTAGATTGTCAAAGACACAAGCAAGTATCATGAATAGATCAATAAGAAGATAACATTGACAACTGCTATATGAGAAAGAAACAACCTAGATTACTGAAACATTGAGGTTGAAAAAAAGGGAAATAAATAATAATACAGCTGTCAAATATTTGACTTTGAAATTAGGTAGCTAAATCAAAGACGAAAAATATCATGAAACATTACACAATTCGCAACATCCACAGGATAAACAAAATGTGCTCAGAAGAACCCAACTTTTTCTAGAATTGATGTCAGAAATTGATGTCTTCTGCATTATTTTAAAAGATACACAGTATTATATAGAAATAATGTCATTAATAACATTTATAAATTAAAAAAATGTAAATTTGCTTACTGAGTACTCATGGGAGAGTAAACAGCTGACCAAACTCAGGTTAATTTCAACATTTCTATAATGAGCATTTTAATTAGAAAGTTCTATGATAAACTTAGTCTAAGAATACAGTTCGCAAGTGTTAAAGCCATTTGCCATTTTCATTTTTTGTTTGTTTGTTTGTTTGTTTGTTTGTTTTTTGAGACAGGATCTTGCTAGGTAGTTCAGGCCATGAACTTATTACATACCTCAGACTAACCTTGAACTTGTGGTGATCCTCCTATGTGAGCCTCCCAAGTGCTGGAATTACAGGTATGCACCACCATGTCTGGGTACATTTTTTGTTTTTGTGTTTGATTTTGTTTTCCTCCTAGAATCCTCTTATGAGAAATTTTCTATGAAATTCAGAATTAAACGGTGTTTCCTAGGCTGACTAGGAGGGAGGCTTAAAGTCTAGCTAACTCACCTATTAAACTCTCCTACTTTCAACACAAAAGTAAACAAACATAGACAGCATAGTTTAGAAATCAATCATTAAAAATGACAGCTGAATTATATGAGAGCAGTACTCCAGGACTATTTTTAATTGCCAAAGAGACAAAGTTTAGACAATGAAGAACTTGAGGTCATAGTTTCCTGCAATAACCTGCAAGACAGAAATTCGATGCTGTAATAGGTCTAGAGCCATCTTTGGTGCCAAAAATGTTTTGAAGAACATGATACTGACAACCTCTCTTAAACATTAGAAGCCTATAAATGTTAATTCTAACAGTCCCAAAGTTTCAAATTCACAATCTAGAACAGCATCAGAATTACAGAGTAGGGTTTCTGTCAGAATCAATCAGCTCATATCTAAGCAAACGGAAAATAATAAGATGGTATATTTTGACCAAGGATAAAGTTCAGAAGCAAGCGCCTGCCTGGCAAGTGAAAGATCCTGAATTCAATTCGTGGCAGAAAAAAAAAAAAAGACAAGACTGTATATTTCATTGTGTTTTGTGCATATTAAATGCTAAATAAATACTATGAAGTAAACAAAGAAGTCTGTGTTGGCCTTTTAGGATTTGAATTGTAACCCCCAAAAAGATGTTGGAGTCTTTGCAGATGGCCTAGCTGAGGTGAGGTCCTTAGAGCAGTCCCTAATCTAACATGATTATGTCCTAATTCAATATGAATATGTCCCAATTCAATATGGTTATATTATCATGTGGATGCAAATGCATGAACACTGGAGTTATACTGCTAGTAGACAAGGAACTACGAGAAGTTACACAAAGTACTACATCCTTCTTTATTGCCTTGGGAGAAAGCATGGTGCCGTATTTCACATGTATTTCACATACTTTGTCTTAAGAATTGTAAGGCAATAATTTTTGGTTGTTCTAAGCCATCCAGTGAGTACTTTTAATGTCAGCCTTAGTAAACTAATACATGACTGCATCAGGAAAACAACACTGATGACACAGATACAGATACACAAACTACTTTGTTTAACAAGTGGATGACTGAATTATTGGAAAACAATGGACTCTTCTGCAAGCCACATAGCTCAGAATTCTCAGTCCTTATATAAACGTAGGTTAGAGAAAAGAAAAGGACACTTTTATTCTTCCTGATTCTTTCTGTGCCAAAATAAATGCAAAATGTCTCAAAGTTTTGTATCTTAGCTATGTAAGACAAAGTCTCAATGTCTTATGGCTTCATATCTTCAAAAATGTCTAACAATAAAGGAAGAAAAAAGATCTAGTCAATGAAAACAGATGTCTACAATGACAAATCATAAAATATAAAAAAATAAAGAATTCAATTTTGAATAAAACAAAAGAACATTCCTCATAATCCTCATCAGGTATTAGGCATCATACATTCCCTGAAAAAAAAAAGCATGACCATTCTGACAGAACTTTTGGGTATAGAATAGCCAGTGGTAAGTAGAAGAATATCCTTAAAGAGATCTGGCTAAATTACCAAGACAGCAGAGAGGTAAGAGTTAACTCCTGAAATTAGACCCAAAATGAAGAGTGCAGGAGAGGTAAGTAAAGAATAGTCATCTAATTAAAACATGGAAATCCTGCGACCTATGTTGATTAATTAATTATAAGCCTTTATGACCAACTCTAAAACACAATGTGACATAAAGAATGTAACAAAGGGAGTGATGGCACAGGAGCTTGAGACAGCAAATTTAAATGAAGCAACAGGCAATGAATGATTCTTCTTTATACTAATCTCCGACAATAGATGACACTGTTCCATGTTAAACTGGTAAATCCCAGAAAGAACAGAGGACAAGGGCAAAGAGCAGAGAAGGAAAGTAATAAAGACATAAATGTGTATGGTATCTAACTTTACCTTTCTTTAAGGGTAAGTAAGAGATTCTATTCAAAGTATGCTTAACATACAATGTCCTCAGACGATCAATATTTTTAATTAATACTTTTTAATTTAAACAAGATTTGTTTAACATTTCACACTTTATTCTGTCCAGTGGAAACTGCTTTTTCTTTTGTTAATGTCAGGTAAATTGAAAGACATACACTTTGTAAAAGTAATCATCCTGAACCCAAGAAAGCATTTTTATCTAACCATCCAGTCAACCACACACCAACAGAAATGCCAGGTGATTAAATATATGTTTCCCAAAAGTTGACATACTTATGTATGAGGGGTGAGCAATTCAGGCAATTTTTGGTTTTTTAAAATTATACTGTTTGTTAATGCCTACATTACAAAAACAAATATAAACTAATTTGTCAGATGCTTTCAGCGGCTAAACTAATTCACTAGTAGGGGTTCAAAGAGGTATTGTTCCAATTTATTCCAGGGTTAAAGCATTAGTTAAGGCACTGTGGCATCAGAATAGAACAGAAAATATTTTGGAAGTATATTAGTAAGCCATTATATCTTCTAGCTGTATATCCTTGTTTATCCAGGTTATTTGCTTACTGAATGTATAAAGGTAATGAACTGACTTGAAAAGCACTAATATTGGACAACCGACTGATTTGGGTTAATTCAAAGTAATGCTTGGACAGTTGAGTTGAATGTATTACAATGCCTATAAGTAAAATTTACTTTCAATGAACATTTGGCATCAGCATAGTACTGAATAATATTTTCATATCTACTATTTTAAAATAAAAATGCTGTTACTCAGGACTCCATGTACTCCTATAGTTTGTAAATGGAATTTCCTCCAAAGGCTCATGTGTTAAAGGCCTGATCCCCAGCCCAAGGTACTATCTGGACATGATGAAAGCTTTAAAAAGTGATTCCTTGTGTTCTGAGGTCATTGGTGATGTGCTCTTGAGAGAGACAGTGGTACTCTGGCCCCTCCCTCTGCTTTTCTTCACACTCCCTGCCTTCTGCCACCACAGGCTCAAAACAATGGAGCCCATCAGACTGAAACCTCCAAAACTAAGTCAAAATAAACATTTCTCATTTTTAAGTTGATTCATCTCAGATACCTGCTATAGTAGCAGAAAGCAGACTAATGGAGGTGTGTAAACAAAAAATATACCTGCTAAGAAAAATATAATTTAAGAGATTAGACTAAGGAAATTCTTACCTGGCTGGAAGATTGATAGACTACCATCAATATGACCAAACACAACTTTCCCTTTTTTGTGGGTATGCCATCTGAACATACAGATGTCAGACAAAAAACTATGAGCATCTTTGTGAACAGTTACTCCACTGTCTGGCCCTGAGATGGTCCAAATGAACAGTGGGCCTCGGTTGGAAACAAATGCTACAGCATCATCTGCATTCCCGCACCAGCTAAGAAAGGCAGGTGTTCCTGGAATGAATTAAACACATACATATGTTAGCAAGACATGGTGACATAAGATTGTACTATTAAATAGTGGTTAACTTGTACAACAAACTAAAATATAAAAATATGTTCATTATTTTAAAATACATTACTATATTTTCTTGAGAATTGAATTCATAAAATAATCATTCCAAAGACAAAAGTGAAGCACAGAACTTTCAGTATAAAAAGAAAAATATCTATTTAATTTCAAGTACTATGAAAATGGTCACATGCTTTGCATAATCAAAGAAACTTACAGAGTTCTGCATTTTAACAGGTATTGTATTGGGTGATATACTATGTACCCCTCATATACTGTTGATGGGGCTGAGTCTGGTGCTTGTGTTTGGTTTGTTGTTTAGAGCTAGGATTGATGATGTGAGTGCTCCACCCACCCAGAAGTGGAGCTGAGATACAGTTTAAAGGAGGCAGGTCTTCCTCTTGCTCGCTTCTGCCCTCTCTCTCACCAGCATGCCTTGCTGTTTGGTGGCCGCCATGAATGGCAGCCCCACCACACCATGCTGTCTTGGAGCAAACTAAGTATGGACTGCAACTCCCAAGAAACTGTAAGAAATAAACCTTTCCTTCCCTAATTTTTGGCATCAGGTATTCTGCCTCAGGCAATGAGTAAAAAGTAACTAAGACAGGTATCTTATTAAAAATACAGATTTACTGTATGTTTGTCACTAAGACCTTATCTAGATATCCTGTGTAAACAAGGTAATATAGGATAAAATGCTTTAAAGATCTTAAATATCAATTGAGGTAAGAGATATGAAGTGTTTAAACTAAAGATTTAATAAAAATGGACTTAATTTTAAAATCTATGTCTTTTTAGAGTTTAGATTTAAATCTTAGTTTTGCCTCAGATGAACTAAACAAATTACTTTCTCTCTCTAAACCTCTATTTCCGCATCTATAAAATGGAGATAATAATAAACATAGCTGACCACCTGTTTCACATGAATGTTTTGAAAAGGAAATACAATAATGTATATAAAAGTATCTTTTCAATTACATGATGAAATGCAAAAGTTAATTATTAACGTTTCCACTACTGCTGTAATCAAGTAAATTATATAAAATAAATACTATGGGAAGATTTTAAGGGAGAGATTATGGAATCTCTCAACACAAATACAATCACTGCATTAGAATCATCAAGTCAAACATATCAGATCACATATATTTAGGTTCAGGAATCAATTTTCAACAAGTTTCTCCAAATGATTTTAGAGCAGCAAAGATAGGGAACCATTGGATTATTGTCAAAAAGAAATTGAGCTTAAATTACACTTTAAATATATGGAGGGAAAATATTTTCAGAAAATAAGAAGTTTGAATAAAGATGTAGTTTTGAAAGATGTTGGTTTATTGCAAATGCAGTTTGTACAGACTATGTGCTCCAAGGGGAAGAAAATGGAAGCATAATGCTTCAAGTGACACATAATAGAAACTCCACAAACATCCACTGAGTGTAAGAAAGAATGAGCATAGGGATAAGGGCTATTAAAAGAGCATACGCAGGGCGGGGGGTTTAGCTCAGCAGCACAAGCACAAGGACATGAATTCGATCCCCAGTAAAAAAACAAAAACCAAAAACAAACAAACAAACAAACAAAAAAACATGTAGTTTTAGGGAGTTCTGACACAAGAGTTCCTGCAGTAACAGGAAAGTTACTTTGTATGGGTCAAAACGCTGCAGCACAACTAAAGGAAAATAGAATACTAGCTCTTTGTTCATTAAAGAAGACATCTAGGGAAGCAAAGCAACTAGAAACATGTCATAAAACAGTAATAGAAAATATCTCTGTGATGGCTTACTATGTACAAGTATTTCTAAGAGCTCTGCAACTACAAACTAATTTAATTTTACCAATAATGTTCTAAGATAGGTAAGAAGTACTATTGTCCATTTTTACTCAAAGTGTGATATTTCGAAAATTGGTGACAATTTTAGCATTTTTCATTTGGGCAAACTATACATTTAAATGCATTATTTCATATTCGAAAGCAGAAGAATGAAGTGGAAAATACAGACAAAAGATCAAGGTCAAAAACAATATGAGGAAGTTAAAAAGAAAATTCACAAAATAAAATTTCTATTTCCTTAATTTGGATACTAAAAAGGTGGAGTCTAAGACATTAAGAGAGGATATTTAAAATTGTAATTATCAAAAATAGTCATAATTTTTGGCAAATAACATACCAATGCTTTCAATCAACCAATTAAGTAGACATTTTGGAAACACTGTGAGAAAGTTTTTAACAAGCTTATGAAGTTTTTAAAAGAAAGGAAAAAGATGCAAAATTTACTACAATTTTAAAAATTATTATGACCATTAAAGAGAAATTCTTATTTAATGGATATTCAATTCAGAAAACCAGCATACACAGTGCTGATGAACTAAAAAAGCCATGTATCAGAAATGGATGCAGTGATAAATGTCTGATGATAAACCATTGATAAATTAGGTGAAAATAGAATTATATGCTATCTAGTTAGTACTTTTCCATTGCATTTAAAAAATACACAGATTATACAGTAAGAGACTCATTTTAGGTTTTGTGCTGCAACTTTTATGGAAATGGTGATCATCATGCAACATTTTTAGTTTATTTAACATAAAATGTGAAAAGAATTTTAAGGAGAATTTTTTGTGTTATTTAAAATTAATTTTCCAGCACTCTGGGAGATTGAGGCAGCATGATCATGAGTTTTGGCCCAGTCTGCACAATCTAGTGACTGAGGAAGACTGTCTCAAAGTGTTTTTTAAAAAAATTTTTTAAAGCCGGGGATGCAAATCATTGTGAAAGCCTGGGTTCAACCCCCAGCCTCCGTCAATCAATGAATCAATCAATCAATTAATAAATCAATCAATCTTATATAAGCTAGATTTAAGGTACAAGGAAGGTGTTTTATGATTGACATAAACAACACTAAAATACTCTCTAGGATTTCTTTTCGGTGGAGAAACAGATATGACCAGAAAACACGGGGGTATATGAAAAATCTTGATTGAAGCTACCAATCACTGTTTCTATTCATATATCAGAAAGCTTGGTACTGAAAGTAAGTTGGCTTTTCTCATTGTGTACAAAAAATGTGAAAAACTATTAATTACATTATGGGTAGCTTATTGAATAGTATTAACTTTTCAAAAATATTTTGGTCAGAGATTGGAGAAAACCATACTCGCAGTCTAATACACTGGTGATTGAACAGTGAAAATAATAAAATAGGGAATATGAACTTGGGAATAAAATTTTACAGTTTTCTAGTTGAAAACCTCATTTGCTAAATTTTTTAAGACTATGGTTGAGTTTAAAAATTGTTGCATTTTCATGATATTTTCAGCATTTTCAATTACCTAATTTTGAAAAGTCAAAGAAAAAGCAACATAGTACATTAAATATATCTCCAATTTTCAAAGGCATTATTATCATGGAACAAAAATTTATAGATAATTTTATATGAATTCCCAATATTATTAATACATATTTAGGAGGATATTATAAATTAAATTTGAATAAAACAAAGTTAGTGAGATTGTTATGTCTCAGTTTCCTATCCCAAAATTATTTTCATTATTTTTAGAGAATAAGCTGAATTTGGACAATATTTCCAGCAGTAGCTTACAAAACCATAACCAATATTGAGATTTAGTTAGTACTCAGAATGAAAGTGAATTGTTGTGAAATTCAACACAGGAATTAATTCTAACACAATTATTGAGCAAGATTAAATAAGGGTTCCCAAGCTCTAATACTAAGTAGAAAGAAGACATATTTTTTAAACGTACAATGATTATTTGTGTGAACTAGGACTACTTTTTCCAGTACTGCGTAATGAACCCAGGGCCTTTCCACTGAACTATATCTCTAGGCTTTTATTTTTAATTTTTGAGACAAAGTTACCCTATGTGTTCCAAGCTGCCTTTGAATTTGTGATCCTTCTGCTTTAGCCTCCCAGAGTGTCTGAATTGCAGGCACACACCACCATACCCAGCTGAAGTAGGAAATTCTCTTTTAACCAATCTACACCTAAAGGCATGGAATTAGCTCAATGGGGCACCAGTTATATGTATAATATTGCCTTCATATGTTACATTTTTTAATATTCTAGTGTACAGAGAAAGCTTGTTACTTAAGAAAACATTCTCTATATTTATTTTGGAAATTTTACATTATATTTAAAATGCCTATGATATTAATTGTTGACCATGTTTTTAATTAATCATATGTTCTAAGTATAATTATTTCATGACATTGCCTTGATTTTGTTCACAGGACTCATGATGTGAAATGTATTTCTTATGTGGGTTTTACTAGAAAGTATTAAAATGCTACTTTAAAACTTAAAAATTATTAAAAACTAATAGTACTTGTTAAGATAAAAACCTTTTTATTCAGCAAAATAAATCTGTTATAAATGTACCTTTTGTATTGTCGAGTTTGGTAATGACTTTTTGTTCTGCAA
>RJWM01025364.1:0-29485 GCA_004363535.1 Dasyprocta punctata | reverse complement strand
GTAAAATCCAACAAAACAACAGAATAAAGTCAATCAAAGCAAAGCAGTAGAACTGGTACAAAACTTCAAAGAAAGATACTTTGAAAACAATAGCTACTATAGTCTATCTTGTTATTTTTAGAATAGTTGACCATTCCATCAGGTATAGTAAAATCAAACCAAAAACAAAACACAATAAAACCAATAAAAACAGAGCATGCAATGAAGCAAAAAAAAAAAAAAACCCACAAAAATTAATCAGAATAAAGCAAAACAATGAGAACAATATTGGGCCTTGAAGACAAGACAGAAGAAAATCCCTCATATTTGCTACAGTGCATACTGTCATCTTCCCAAGAACTGCTCAGACTGCTGGCCCCAGGCCTGCAAAATCAACCAAACAATGTAAGCATTTAGTAGCTTTATGTACCTTATTTGCTGTCAAGTTAGCCTGTCCTCAGAACAAGCAGGTTGTTTACAGAGGTAGGGGGTGCTGTCCTTGATTCTTAGCCTGCGCACCAGTAAGTGTACAGGAAGCACATCTTTTTCTCCCTGGAGTCCGTGCCAGTTGTGCAGTCACCAGGAAGGCAGACTAGTTGTCTTCTGGTTAGAGTCTCCCTGCCCAACATCTTAGGTTCTCAAGAGGCACATCTTTCTCTCCCTGGAGTCTGCACAGGTCATGCAGTCACCAGGAAGGCAGGGTAGTTGTCTTCTAGGTGGAGCCTCCCTGCCCAAGATGGCAGGTTCTTGAGAGGCACATCTTTCTTTCCCTGGAGTCTGTACCGGTCATGCAGTCACCAGGAAGGCAGGTTAGTTGTCTTCTGGTTGGAGCCTCTCTGACCCAACGTGACAGGTTCTCGAGAGGCACATCTTTCTCTCCTTGGAGTCTGTGTCAGTTGCGCAGTCACCAGGAAGGCAGGCTAGTTGTCTTCTGGTTGGACCCTCCTTGCCCAACATGTATTTAATTCTTCTGGGAAGTATTTCAATATTTAGATGTCATTGTAAAAGTTGTGTTTTCTCCAATTTCTCTTTCTATGAGCTTGTTGCTAGTGTACAGGAATGCTATTAATTTTTGAGTGTTGACTACTGAATTTGGATGTTAGATCTACCAGTTTTTTGTTTTTGTTTTTATTTTTATTTTTTGGAGTTTGGGGGATTTTCTAAGTAGGGTGTCATGTCATTTACAAACAATGGTAATTTAAGCTTTTCCTTTCTTATTTTTATTCCTTTTATCATTATTTTGTCTTGTCTAATTGTCCTGGCTAGTGTTTACAGAACTATACTGAATAGAAGTGATAATGAATATCCTTGTCTTGTTCCTGAGTAAAAACTTGTCTTGTTTAGAGTAAAAAATTTCAGTCTTGGATGATTTAATGTAATGTTAACTGTTGGTTTGTTATAGATGGCTTTTATAAGATTGAGGAAAAGACCACCTATTCCAATTTTCTGTAGAATTATTATTATTAATGTTGGACTTTTTCACATGATTTTTCTGCATCTATTGAAATGATAATGTGATTTTTGTCTTCGGTTCTGTTAATATGATGTATTACATTTATTGACTTGCATACTTTGAGCCATCCCAGCATTCTTGGGATGATTCCTACTTGATCACGCTATATAATCTTCTTGATGATTTGCTGCATTCTGTTTGCCAGTATTTTATTAAAGATTTTTGCATCTATGTTCATTATGGGAATTGGCCTGCAGTCTTCAGTTTTGGTTGGGTACTTCTCTGGTTTTGCAATCAGGGTAATGCTTGCTTCCAGGAATGATATAAGGGGTACTGCTTCCCTTTTAATGTCTTTAAAGAGTTTCAGAATTAGTGTCATTAGTTCTTCTCTAAATTTCTTGTGAATTTCAATAATGAATCTGTCATGGCCTGGGCTTTTCTTTGTTGGAAGATTTCAATTATATTTTCAATTTCATTGATTGATATAAGGTTATTTAGAATTTTTATATTTTCTTGGTTTAGTTTTGGTAATTTGATTGTGTCTATGAATTTGTCCATTTCTTCTGTGTTTTCCATCTTATTAGAATACAGGTTCTCATTGTAGGTATTGATTATCTCCTGGATTTCCGTGTAATCTGTTGCAACTTCCCCCTTTCCATTCTTAGTTCCTTGAATTTGTGTTTTTTCTTTCTTCTTTTTGATAAGGTTGCCTAATGGTTTATCAATTTTATTTGTTTTTCTTTTCAAAGAACCAACTCCTCAATTCTTTGATTCTTCGTAAAAGAAAATTCTCTATTGCATTGTTTTGTTCTTTTCTTTATAATTTCCTCCCTCATGTGAGCTTTGGGTTTCTTTTATTCTTCTTTCTCTTAAAGTTTGAGGTTCAGCATTAGGTTGTTTATTTGAGCTCATTCTGTTTTCCTGATGTATGAGTTCCTTGCTATGATTTTATCTCTTAGGACTGCTCTCATTGCATCCCATAAGTTTTGCTGTGTATGTCAGAATTATTGTTTAATTGTATATGTTGCTTAATTTCATCCTTAATTTTCTCTGTGACCCATGGGTTGTTCAGAAGGGTGCTGTTTAGTTTCCATGTGTTAATGCAGTTTTTGTGATTTCTTTTGTCATTGATTTCCAGTTTCATTGCGCTGACTTCAGATCATATGCGTGGGATGATTTTAATTCCTCTGCATTTACTTAGACATGTTTTTTCAGCTAATATATGGTCTCTTTTGGAGAAGATACCATGTGCAGCTGAGAAGACTGTGCATTCTGATGTTTTGGAGTGGAACACTCTGTAAATATTTACCAAGTCTGTTTGTTCACAGGTTTAGGTTAATTCTAATCTATCTTTGTTGAATTTTTGTCTAGTTGATTTATTCATTTGTGACAGTGGGATAGTAAGGTACCCTATTACAATTGTGTTGTAAAATGCACATTTTAAAACATTTAAAATCTAGCTAATTATCAATTTTTTGTGTGTTGTTATTGCTTTTCTAATGAAAGGTCAGAACATCCACTCCTTTTATAGCTTTCAAAAATACAATATATGGAATCAACATGAATATACACCAATGAATGAATAGCTAAAGAAAATTCAGAATATGTTAATACATATAATGGAATATGATTCCCCATTAAATAAATGAAATCCTGCCTTTTTGACAACATGGATGAAACTGGAAGACATTCTGTCAAATGAGGTAAGCTAGGTGTAGTATAGCACTACTTTCAAAACTCACCGCTGGTTAGATGTTATGGGGCAGACTCAGTTGGATGGAGTAGGAGAGATGTAGGTCACCTGAAGAAAAGTCATAAGAATCAGTGTCAAGTGTTCTCACAGCAATGCTGTAGTCTCCAAGACATTGGCCAGATAATCAGACTATAGTTTACATGTTTAGATTGCAGTAACCTCAACTGTTTAAATTACCCACTTCTTTATTTTTTAAACCAGTACTCTTAAAAACTCTTGATAACTTTTCTTCCCAGTTAAGGACAACACTAACTGTATTAACTTTTTTTCTTATTGTTCCACTATTTAGCTCAATATCTATAGTTTGTCTGGTGTTTCTTGAAACTAGTACTTCAAATCTACATCTCTTAACTTCTCTTCAAAGATTTTGAACATGGGGCCCATAGTGCCCTTTGTCCCCATGTTAGTATGTCTGTGAACAAAATGATACTATATTTTTAAAAGCATATTAGCACATTGCTTCACAAGAGGTTTTTCTTACTGAATACAAGAAACCTAGCTTAACAAAGCCTAGTTACAGTTTCAAGTCAGTAAACACTAAATGAATCAATATATAAATGTGTGTCTGTATGGGAGAGTATACAAATAAGTATATGCAGTTTTGGAAGCCAGGCATCTAAAGTTTTGTGATGTTTTCACAAGTGCTTGTAACCAAAGTTACTCTTGATAATATCATGTGTCTTAATATATTGCATATTACTTTAGTCTACCTTTTCTCAGAATGTGACTTAAACAGAAGCCACATACAAGTCAGTACTACAATTTTAAAGAGGAAATTTCAGTCATCATTCACAGAATATTAGGAAAGAAAGAATGCAAAATAAATACAGAATATTATCAGATTACTGAGTTGTGGAACACTGGGGAGTAATCCTGTTTTGACTATGGAAATCAATGGGTGAACAGAATTATCTTGTCCTAAGGGTCTGAAATCTGCAAAATTTGTATACCAGCTCTCCTCAGTCCTGAATGAATGTTTCAAGGGCAGAATTGTATGTAATTTTCTAGTTATTCTAGCTTTTAAAGTGCAAAGCCAGAAGAGGTTTAGATTTCATTGAATAACCCTCAAATCTGGGCACAGACATGAAATAAACATGAAGGTTGATTGTCAATATAATTGGACTGAGAAACATTTAGCAGATTAATAGGGCAATTTTCTGTGTGCTTCTGTGGGAATCTTTACAGATATGATTGGCATGAAGCCCAGCAAAATGAGGTGGAAAGATTTTATTTTCGTTTTCTTCTTTGGAACTATTGAATTGCTTTTACTAGTTCTCTGAAGAATGTTGTTGGTATTTTGATCTAGATTGCTTTAAATCTGTATATCATTTTTGGTAATATGAACAGTTTGACAAAGTTGGATTTACCTATTCAGAAACCATAGATGTCTTTTTCACTTCTGATGTCCTATTCAGTGCCTTTTTACTCAGTACTGCAATTTTAAATATACAAATTTTTCTCTTCCGTGATTAGGTTAATTCTTAGGCATTCAAATTTAAAAACTAGTGTTCATTAACATGTTTTTCTGATTATTTTCCCAGTGGGTTCATTGCCAGTGTACAGGAATACTACTGATTATTATGTATTGATTGTGCAACATGCTCCTTTGGTGAACTTGTTTATTAGTTGTAAGAGTCTTCTGGTGGAGTTTACCCAAAATGGATCATGTCATATGCGGGTAGGAATAGTTTTATTTCTTCCTTTACTTTATATGTATCACCTTTTATCCTTTTTCTTACCTGATTACTCTGGCTATATTTGGAGTACTGTATTTCACAGAAGCCATGAGAATGGAAAAATGTGTCTTACTACTGATTTTACATGGAATGATTTTAGTTTTTCCTGATATGGTACGATGTTGGCAGTAAATTTGACACAAATGGATTGTATCAGTTTGAAACTAGACCATTTTACTTATTTTCATGAGTTTTATTATAAATGCGAGTTGGATATTAAAGTTTTTTTCTGAACCTATTGAGATCATGTAATTTTTGGTTTTGGTTCAGTGTTTGTGATATACACATTTCTTGACACATATATGTGGAACTAACCTTACATTTCTAGGATGAAGCCAACTTGGCTATGATTTATGATCTTTTAATGATTTGTTTGCAAATATATTTTTGAGAACTTTTGCATGAGATTAGCTTATAGTTACCTTCTTTAAAAGTACTTATCTGGTTTTTGTATCAAGGTAATTTTTGCTTCCAAGAATGAATTGGGCTAAATTCATTTCATTTTCAAACACAAGCTTGAAAAGTATTGGTATTAGGTCTTCTCTGAAATTGTGATGAATTCTTGGTGTTGGGCTTTTTTTAGTTGATAGGGTTTTTATTACTTTATTATTGAGTATTTCACTTCCTGTTAGTAGTTCATTTGGGAATTTATATCTTCTTCATTCTGTCTTGATAATTCACATATGTCTAGGGATACATCTATTTTTTCTAAGCTCCACAATTTACAGGAAAAACAAGTTTTCAAAGTAAGTTTTTATAATCTTCTGGACGTTTTGCAGTGTCCATCGTAATTTCACTTTTTTAAAACTTCTAATTGCATTGATATGCATTTTTCCTGTTCTTCTTTTGGTAAGTTTGACTAAGGGTTTATCAATCTTGTTTATCATCTCAAAGAACAAACTCTTTGATTCATAAATGTTTTTTCTTTTTTTTCTTTTCTTTTTTTGTTTTGTTTTGTTTTGTTTTGTTTTTCGACTGGGGATTGAACTGACAAACTCGTGCTTGCCTAGCAGGCACTTAAGCCACTGAGCTAAAAACCCAGCCGTATTTTTTGAGATAGGGTCTCACTATGCAGTTCAGGTTGGCCTTGAACTCACTTTGTAGTCCAGGCTGGTCTCGCACTAACAATCATCCTCCTGCTTCAACCTCCCAAGTGCTGGGATTAAAGTTGTGCACCACCAAGACTGGCTGATTCATAAATCTTGCAATTTTGTTTGTTTTACTTTATTTCATTAAGATAAACTTTGATCTTTGTAATTTATTTCCTTCTACTAGCTTTGGATCTTGATGCTTCTTTCTCTGGGAATTTGAGATGTCATAAGGTTATTTGTTGAAGATTACTTTATTTTATTAATGCATGCTTTTAACAGTATAAATTTCCTTCTTATGCTGGCTTTCCTTAATTTAATGTTTTGTATATTGTGTTTTCACTGTCATTTGATTCTAAGAACTTTTATATCTCTTCCTTGGTGTCATCTGTAATCTACTCATTATTTAATAATTCATTGAATAGTCTCCATGTTTTGGCATAGCTTTTGTGGTTTCTTTGTTATTCGTTTCTAATTTCATTTTGCTATGATCTCATAGTATACAAGGGATTATTTTATTTTATTTGTTTATTTATTTTATTTAAGAGAAAAAAGACGCATATAAGAAAGACAAAAAGGAAAAGAAACAAACAACAGCAAATCCACAGCGGTAATATTATAGGTTTACAAAACAAGATGATAACAACGTGACAATTCTTGTGATATTGCACATCATTACCTTCAACACGGTTGTTTACACTAACAGATATAGGCATGTAAAATTGATCTAATCGTATAAGTACTAACCAATATTTCTCAATAACGAATACATTCAGCCGTATATTCGTTTTAGTTATCTTACATATACATATATACAGATTTATGTCTTTTTCCTTTTCCCTTCCTTCTTTCCTCCTTTTCCCTTTCCCAATTATTTTTGCTCTTTGAGCAGATTTTACCCTTATACAGTATTTATTTTAGAGTTTGAATCATATATACTTTTTCAGTTTTTTACAATAGGGAGACAATACGGTATTTGCATATGTGGGTTTGATTTATCTCACTTGTGAGTATGGTCTCAAGTCGTGTCCATTTACTTATAAACATCTCAATGTAGTCTTTCTTGATAGCTGAGTAGTACTCCATTGTATAAAAATAGCACATCTTTTTTATCCATTCCTTGAATGATGGGCACTTGGGTTGTTTCCAAGATCTGGCTATTACAAATTGGGTTGCTATAAACATGAGTACACAAATATCACTGTGGTGTGGTGTTTTCAGCTCTTCTGGGAAAATGTCCAGAAGTGGGAAAACTGGGTCAAATGGGATCTCTAATCCTAGCTTCTTGAGGAATCTCCACACTGACTTTCACAGTGGTTGCACCAGTCTACATGCCCACCAACAGTGGAGAAGAGTTCCTTTTTCCCCACAGCCCCACAAGAATTTGTTGTTGCTTGATTTTTTAATCTTGGCCATTCTTTCTGGAGTGAGATGGAATCTCAGTGTTGTTTTAATTTGCATTTCCCAAATGACCATTGATATTGAATATTTTTTCATATATTTATTTGCCATTTGTATTTCTTTCTCTGAGAAGTGTGTGTTCATCTCAGATGCCCATTTTTAGACTGGGTCCTTGAATTTTTGGGGCCTGATTTCTTTTAATTCTTTATATGTTTTAGATAGAAGTCCTTTGTCTGATGGACAATTGGCTAAGACATTTTTCCAGTTCATGGGTTTTCTTTTCACTCTGTTGGATATTTCATTTGACATGCAAATCTTTTAGTAAGATGAGATCCCAGTTGTTGATTCTGGGAAGTGTGTCCTTGATTTTTGTTCATGAACTCTCTGCCTACTCCTATGTCATCAAGATTTTTGCCTACTTTATCTTCCAGCAAGTTTAGTGTCTCTGTTTTAATATTCAGATCTTTGACCCATTTTGACTTTATTTTAGTGTATGGTGATAAGACATGGATCTAGTTTTAGTTTATGGCATATAGAAAACCAGTTTTTCCAGTACCATTTGTTAAAGAGGCTTTCTTCCAATATACATGTTAGACTCCTTTGTCAAAGATGAGGTGGCTAAGTGTGTTTGTAGTTGTGGCTGTATCTTTTAATCTATTCCATTGATCTGGAGGTCTGTTTTGATTCCTGTACCATGCTGATTTTATCACAGTAGCTTTGTAGTATAGTTTCAAGTTGGGGATTGTGATGCTTCATGCTTTACCTTTGTTTCCCAGAATTGCCTTTGCTATTCTAGGTCTCTTTTGGATCCAGATTTATCTCAGGAATGCTCTCTCTAGCTCTCTGAGGTAGGCAAATGGTATTTTGATTGGGATTGCATTAAATCTATCTAGTAATTTTGGAAGAATGGCCATCTTCACCATGTTTATTCTTCCTATCCATGAACAGGGAATAGCTTTCCATTTTTTGAAATCTTCTTCAATTTCCATTTTCAGAGTAATGTAATTTTCACTGTATAGATCTTTTACTTCCTTTGCTAGATTGATCCCAAAGTATTTCATTTTTTTGGATGTTATAGTGAAGGATATGGTTTCCCTTGTTTGTCTCTCAGTGACTTTGTTGTTTGTGTACAGGAATGCTATTGATTTTTGAGTGTTGACCTTGTATCCAGCAACATTACTGAATTTGGTTGTTATATCCATAAGTCTTTTAATGGATTTTTGGGGGCCTTCTAAGTAGAGTATCATACCCTCTGCAAATAATGATAATTTTACTTCTTCCTTTCCTATCTTTAATCACTCAAGGGATTATTTTAATTTTTCATTGATTTAATCACACTTTGTGACTTAAGATATTGTCTATTTCATATGCTGTTGAGAAAAATGGGTATTATTTTGTTGCTGGGTGAAACTTTTTAGAGGCAGAATCTTTTATGCCATTTGCTCAATGGTATATTTTACCTCTGATATTTCTTTTCTGACTTTATTCCTACTTTATCTGTCTATTAATGTTAGTTATTGAAGTCCATACTTTTATTATGTTTGTGTCTCACTATCCTTTTATTTTCAGTAATTTTGCATGAAATCAGGTGCACAAATATCTGGTGCATGTACATTTGCCTATCTTCTAGATCGTTGTTGAATTACTATATCTACTAGTACATAGTGGCCTCTTTGGATAAGTTTTATGTCAAATTCTTTTTCTCTACCAAGTTTTCTGTCACAATGTCTCTTAACATGTTTTTAATGTCATTTGTGGTATCTATTGCTTGCTCATTGAATTCAATTAGTCTTAAGTTATTCTTCTTTGTTCATAAAGCAACTGCTGGATTGATTTATCATGTTCCCTTGCTAGTTTTGAGAAATCTTTCTTTTCCTGGTCACTAACTGCAAGCCTGTATTCAATATCTGAGATCCTGTCCTCACACTGGCCTACTCTACTTCAAATACTTCCAATGGAATTTTTATTCCCCTGGATATCTGCTTGAATCTGTTTTATGGAATTCATTTGTTTCCTATGTGGTGCTTCCATAATTTGCTTAAACTCATTTTCTTTTTGTCTGTGTCTGCTTTTACTTCACTAAGCATGATGTTTATTTTGGTAATCCCTGTGGTTATTTGAGAGATTATTTCTGATTTCACTTTTTCCAGAGCCTCATTCAGTTGCTTTGTTACAACTTCAGAGAGACCTGGTAGGAGGCTTTCAGATTTTTCAACCTCATTGACCCCTGGGTTTGGCTTTGGTGAACTGGGTGTCTGAGGTTGTGTCTTATTTCAGTAACTTCTCATTTGTTTTCTTTTTTAGTTTAATTCCCAGAGTGATGATTGTTAGTTGCCTATGGTAGGTTTCTTTATTGCTGGTATTAAGGATATCCAGGTGATGATCACTTCTTTGAGGTATCTTCCAGGTATAGCTGGTTCCTGGCTCCAAGTCTGTTGGAAGATCCCACCCCCTCAGTTTTTTTTTTTTGAGATGAGAACCTATTGCTTGCCTAGTCCAGTCCATGGTTCTTTGACACTGTGACTCAGCACTCTCCATGACCCCCGGTCAATTTCAGTCCTGGACAATCAGGGCTAACAGCTATCCAGAACAATCATGCTAATTTTGGCTGCAGTGGCACCAACAGCTTCAAGTACAGCCAACAAAACAATAAATTGAGCTAACCTCTGATTTTCAACCCTCAACCGTATAAACTGAATTTTTGACCATATAACAGCATGCAAAACAATTATATGCAATACATAAGTCTGCAATATGTCAATTCTGTCCTCAAGGGTCAGGACTCAAAGTGGATTAAGGAGAAGACAGAGAAGTGGGAAAAGAGAAAGAGATTATGAGTAGTTTAGAGGACAAAGATGGGTCCCACCGACTTGGGTAAACCAATGCAGAAGACTGAAGGAAAAGAGAGCTAAGAGAGACAGAAGTTATTACAGAACAAAACCACACCCACAAGGAGGCCAGAAACCACACTCACACTCAAAAAAAGAAAAAAAGAAAAAAAGAAAGAAAAATAAAAAAAACTGAATAAAATAAACAAACAAGAAAAGAAGAAAAGAATAACGAACAGAAAACAAAGCAAAACAAAAGTCCACTTCCAGGATTTTCTCTGGATTCACTAGTAGGCAGCCTGTGGAGACAGCATCCCAAATTGTGGCACTGCATCCCCGCAAGCCAGCAGTTGCTTTATGACAGAATAGTAGGCAAACTTAGCAGGCCTGCCTGCCCTAAGACCAGTCTCATTGGGATCACCACAGTCCAAGCAATTTTCACAGGTCTGCGTCCAGCTAGGAGCTGCTGGTGGAAGCCAGCAACAGTTCTGGTTCCAGGCTTATCTGGCCTGACTCCAAAATGTCTCCTGGCCAATTGCTCTTTCTCATAGGAGGACCGAGTCCTATGCACTCACAGCCAGCCAGCACAGTCCTCCACATCCGCTGCTCCCCTCCACTGGCAAGTCACCACACAGAGGCCCCTGGGGTCACCAGCCACCACTGACACTATGACCATGCATCCCCAGGTTCCAACAGCTCCCCTCATGCAGTGAGTCCAGCTCCAACTGAAGGCACCACCAGCTACCGCCTTCTTATTCATTAAAGCTTTTCTTTTCACTCTCTCTGTGGGCTTCAGTTCAGACTTCAGACTCTTCCTGAGTCCAAGGGACATACTTCCCTTCTTTTAGTCTTCCTCACAATGGCGTATTCCCCCATCTAGATGGTGTGTCTCAGAGAGGTTGTTTTCTCTGCTGCTTACTACATCACCATTTTCCAGGAAGTCCCTCGGATCAGTTTTGACTTGAACTCTACTGTATCTGAGATTAAAATATCTATTTCTGCTTGTTTTTTTTAGGATCCAGTTCTGAGAGTACTTTTTTTCACCCCAAATTTTCATTTTCACTGTATAAGATTGCTTTTGAGTGAGGTATTTCCCTTGCAGGCTACATATGGTTGGGTTTTATGTTGTGATAAAATTTGCTGGCCTATGTCTTTGGTTGGAGAATTGAGAACACTGTCTTGGAGAGTTATGATTTTAAAATACTAAATTTTGGCATTTTATTTTTTTCAGTTTTGATTTCTTTATTTAGTTTTCCTTTTGCTTAACTGCTTTTCCAATTAGATATATGTTTTACTTTGGGCTTTTTGGTCCTATTGTCTTCTGTAATACTGTCTAGAGTTATGTTAAATATTTTCTGCAGGGTTGGGTTGGTGGTCATTTCTTTAGAGTTAATTTGACATGAAAAGTTTTTATTCTCTAGCAATCTTGAAGGCTAATTTAGCAGGATATAGAAGTCTGGGTTGATAATTGTTTTCTTTTAGGGTTTAAAAAACTTACTCCAAATTCTCCTGAACTTCATGTTTTTTTGCTGAGAAATCTGCTATTATTCTGGATGGCTTGCCTTTATAGGATAGTTTGCAGGATACCTTTTCTTTCTAACAGTGTTTAGTATTCTCTTTTGGTTTTATTACTGGAAGTTTGTTATGATGTTTCAAAGAGAGAATCTTTTATCACCATGGCTAATGGGGTTATTTGTCTCTTGTACTTGAATATTAAATTCTTTCTTGATATTTGGAAACTTGTCTCCTGTGATTTCAATGATTATACTTTAATATCCTTTTTAGTTTTTGAGATAGAGTCTTGTTATGTAGTTAAGGCTAGCTTTGAGCTGATATACAGGCCTTGCTGTCCTTGAACTTGCAGTGCTCCTACTGCCTCAGCTTCCCAAGTGCTGGGATTACAAGCAGGTACCACCATGTCCAGCTGTTTTAATAATGTTTTAAATATAGTCTAATTTTTGCCTTATTCCTATAATTCTGGTTTTCTTTTATCAGCAGTTTGTATGGTTTCTTGTTTGTAGGGTATTACTGAGTACAGTTAGAACTTGGTTTTCAAGTTCTAACACTCTCCTAACAATGGTCAAATATGCTACCCATACTTTCCATTGAGTTTTTTTATATTTTAAATTTCTGTTTGATTTTATTTTCATAATTTTTGTTCTTTAATAAAGGATCATGTCTTCTATTGACTTGCTCAATTCAATCAACTTATTGTCAGTTTTTTTCTTTATGCTCACTGACTATCTTAATTAGGGACTTTATTTAAATCTTATTTAAGCTCAATAAATAGCATATGGATTTGCTTGTATTTTTCTTCTTTGCTTCGCACAATTTAATCATTATTTTTGTTTTTTATCTATATCTTTCTCTACTTCAGTTTCCAGCTTCTGGGGAGATAAGAACTTTTGAAGACATCTTGTTACTATGCTTTATCATGTTTTCACTGTTTTTGTTTACAATTTGAAGATCTGTGAGAGTAGGAAATCTTTGCCACTACTGCAAAGTTCTCCTCAGTTAGATTCCATCTCTTTGCAATATGACCTGGGTTTTTTTTTTTTGACCTGGGTTTTGTTATGGTTTATTGTTAATTCCCATCTTCAAGCTACTTCAAGCTATTCAGTGTGATAGTTTAGTGTTCAACCTTTTTCTGGGCTCACTTGCTAATACACTTAACACACCCATATCAGAAAGGAGAAAACAAACTAAAGTAATTATGACACAAAGGCAAGCCAGATATTGGCATATGATAAAATCTAATTAAAAGAACAACTATGCTACAGACTGCAATAGAAATCTGCAATAACATAGAGTCAAGGATGAACTGACTATTAACATACCATTAAGCCGATAAAAGCTTCAACTATAATATCCTTAAAAAAAGAAAATAGTTTTGCAAAAACAATGTAGACATGAAGTGTAACAAATATTGACATGTAAGAAAGATCAAATAAAAGCAACAGCTATGGCACCACTTACAATAAAAATTAATTAGCAATACCAGCATAAAGCAAACAAAATAGATAAAAAATAAGTAAAGCTTAATATTATTAATAATAATAAAGGAGGTAGAGAATTAAAAAAATAAAATTTGAAGAGAAAGAAAAAATGAAAAAAAGGAAAGTCAGCTGAAAATCCAATGAAGAATAAAATAAAGTAAATAGAATAGGTAAAAGAAAACAGAAAAAAATAAGAAGGAATAAAACAAAGAACAACAGATGGAGAAAAGAAAAACATAACAAACAAAAAATAGAGAAATGAGCCTCCAAACTGGTGCATTATAGTTCTAAAACTATATTCACTCCAGTGCTTTTGTTTGGTTTTTGTGTTTTTACATGTGTCCAAAACTACCCTTTACTATCTTTGCAGTCTGTAGGCTTATGAAGTAAAAGCCAGAACTCCCCGGAATGTAACAAAGTCAAAGCTGAGGTATGTTTCTCATCACATCCACAGAACAGGAAAGCAAAAGAACTATTTCTGTCCATCCTGGAAGTAGGCCTGGAATGGGTGCCAAGCAGTATGTTGTGCTCAATCTCGGCACCTTTAGACCTAGTGACCTCAGAAAACCACATGTGACCATTCTGGCTTTTCGTGATGGAGGCAGGACTGTAGTGTCCTGTATAGCCCGTGCTCTCTGCTGGTTAATCTTGGGAGCTTTTTATTAGCCCACCCTCAGAAACCCTGTTGTGTGTTTGTCAGAACAGGTCAATCATAAACAGTATACCCCTTTTCAAGATGTCTCCTGTTTAAATCACTGCAAAACACTGTGATAGCTGCAGTGAATTTTTCTCTGCTGCTGGCCTGCCATAAGAGGGAGTCACTTTCAGAGTGAAACTTCTTAGCACTATGTTTGTAGCTTGCAATAAGTGTGGCTTTTCCCTGGGGGTAGAACTGCTCTTCCATTGTTAGTCATTGGGTCTTCCAGAATCTTTGTGGGTTTATCTCCTGTCTGTGTACATGCTCCCTTAAGGCTTGGTAACTGGGTTAGTGTTCCAAACTGTTTCATTCTTTGGTCTATATCGTTCTAACCATTTCCAATTTTTCTGAGTCTTTTAGTTTTTTTTTTTTTTTCTCATCTGCTTTTTCCTTGATTTCTGGAGCTCTTCTCTTTCTCTTCATTAAATTACTCCTTTCTAGGTATCTAATGCCAGGTTCCATACTGTCAAAGATCTACTTCTGACTTTTACTGTGCCATTTTTCTTCCTGTAGAAACTACTTTCTTATAAGCGCTGGATGGATTGACAAAATTATCTATTCCTCACTCAGCAGTAATGCCACACGCCCATGGTTTTCTAATCTGTCATTTGTTGTGCACGATGCTAAAATGATGAAAGTTGGGAGCTATTCCATCAGGAACAGAGTCAGTGGTGAGAATCTCTCTGCTCTGGTGTGGAACTGACACTGGATCTTACATATTAGCTTTGCACTATTTTAATAGTAATAATATCAAAGAAAGTTTGCTTTATCTGAATAATGTTATCATCACTTACTAATTTGGTGTGAACACTTCTAGCACTTATGGCATTTCATGTAGTTATACACTATAGTTGCTTACTTGCAACAACTTTTACAAAAATGTGTGAGAAAAATGAACCAGAATTGTAATAAATAGTTGGCTGAGTTACCTAGTGAAACTTGACTAAATATTCTGTTCAGTGTCTTCACAAAGGAGAGCTAAGAAAGTGTTGCACATTTGGGTCTCTGAAACCTTTTCCTAGAAACAATATAGTCTAAAACAATTTTTGGGTTTAAAATGTCAGTAACCTTAGAGAGTACTGTATTTATATTTCATCTAGCTCATATAAAGCTCTGTGTGAAGAAAAGTGCTTATTTGATGCAAAAAGTTATTTCAGAGAGAGTAGTTTGAGAGTGGAGAAGTTTTAGAAAATACAGATTTAATAATAGGATCTAAAGAATGAAATGAGAGTAGCATAGAGCTAGAAGTATGCCAAACTCTGTATTATTTTGCTTAAGGCTTTTTGTGCACACTTAACCATATAAAACAATGTGATTTTACCCATGATTAAATCTGTACATTCCAAATGGAGAACTTTTACTGAGTCTATTCATAAAATAGTGGTCACAAATAGTTTCATCTTATAATGCCCTATGATACACAGGATTATTTTTCTTTTTATAAACATGAATCAATTCTTTTTTGACTGTGAGCACAATCTACATGTTGGCATTTATCTCTTTAACAGCTGTTGGTGTAAAAATTGTTTAGTGAAAGCAGAATTTAATGGAGGGTGAGGCCTCCTACTTGCAACTTTTTCTCACTGTAATTGTTGAACTTTTCCCCCAAGATTGTGCACTGCACTCGCTCAAATGATTATAAAGTTTGGGTTGAATGTATGCTTGGATGAACATCAGCTTTACTTCGCTTAGTGTAGTCCTAGTACTCAGTACCACACAGAAGCCTCTACAAAGGCTAAATTCTGCGGCTCAGCAACTAAGTGGTACAAGCCACAGGGAGTGCATAATACCAATTTTCCACAGTCTGCACTGACTACCCATTTGCTTAAAATTGCAATTCAAAGATGTTGACTTTACTCTATAAAGCTCTAAATAGTTTGGGCTCTGGCTCCCTCAGAAATCCCATCTCGTCCTCTGCCATATAATGACATTAGAAGCTAGGCAGTATGCTCCTGATGAGAGTTCTCAAATGTAAGGCATATGGAACTTTATTTAAAATAGGAAGAGTGTTGCACATGGTCGTGGCTGCCCTAAGATCTCTATGCTGCAATTGCTTGACACAGAGTCGTTATGTTGACCTTCTGGGCAATTATTTCTAATGACCTTTAATTAAAATAATTACTTCTAACAATGCTATTCTTTAATACTTCTTAAAAGTCTTTGCAGACTATTTAATACTTCATTTCTATGTTGTGTTTTTATATTGTGTGTTGTGATTGTAACAAGGTTAATAAAAGGTATAATTTAAAATATTATTAAAATGCCTCATGCTTAAAATCTTTCTAAAATCAGCATAACGGCAGGATTCAGCACATGTAAAGAATATCTTAGGGCTTTTTTGATAAGTAATTGCAGTCATGTTTTAGAAAAATGTTATGACTAAAATGTAAAGAGTCATCAAAACATATCACTAAGGGCTGAATAAATTGTAGAATCTTTGATGTATGTCGAGAGACTGCATACATACATTTCTAGTCTTCTGTGAACAATGCATTTTAATTAGAATAGAATTGTTTGAAAAGAATGTGTATAATTTAATGAGGCACAGTTTTTGTCAAACATATGTACTATATGTCAATATTTACTTTTGACAATCAATACAAAATTTAAAAAGATAGTTTTTGGAATTCACATTTAACAACTGAAATATTCTAAAAACAAAACCTCTGATCACACAACCATAAATTACTCTTAAACTGCGTTGATTTTCTTTTCTTTTATATTTTCAATACACCTAAATCCAATTTAGTTATACAATAAAAGTTCATAATACTTTTTCCTTAATTTCAAAATATGAATTATATATTATCCTTAGCACTTTAAAAGTAAAGCATGCATACGTTATGGAATATTAATTTTAAAGTACTAGTTCTTGGACTAAAAACATATATATGTACATATGTATATATATGAATGATAATTTTTAAATGACTATACTATTTATTGCTATGAATGGTACAACTGAGATAGTGCTGAAGCTCATTTAAGAACATTTGAGAAAACATTGAGAAACCCTCATATTTGTTTAGCAACTTTGGATTGTGTAGATCCCCTAAAACATTTTCTGGTTTGTGGAATTTCTGTTTCAATCATTCCTTCAGTCTCACCATTGAAATAGCTTAAGATTTCCTTCTATGTAAATTTGACCAAACTTTGCTGTATTTATTTGTGGAGACTGAGATTTATCATTATCTCTACATTTCTCTCTATTCTCTCAAACAACCTAATCTATAAATCTAACAGTTTGCCATCTGGAACATTGCATTTTCTCCTTTACATATACCCTGCTTCATCCTTCTCCAAACTGGTTTCTACTCTCACTATGGACACTGCTCTGAAATGATTGTTCTTATCACACCACTGTTGTTAGGCAATTTCCTTGCTCAACAATCTATTAAGTGTCCACTAACCTGTGTTCTACCATTTCAGAGCTTAAATCCTCTACCTATTTTTCAGGATTCCTAACTCCCTCTGATGTGCTGCCTGAGCTATTTCTTTTTCATTCATCAAGATCCAGTTAAATATTATTTTAAAAATTTTGACTACTTTGATCATTTTTTCCTTTGAGCTCGTACTGGCTTTTAAATTTGTTGAAAGCTATTAAATGAAATATTGCATTAATATATTTGACATGTTTCAGCTGTGCTGAAAATTTGAAGCTAAGCAAATACCATTTTCAGTTTAATCTCATGAACACAATCAACATGACACCATACAATGAATAATAAAAATATATAAAGAAGAGCAAAATACTCAGAAAACATGATTTTTTTAAATTGAAGTTTATTGGTACAATTTTGGTGTACATAATGATCACACTCACTATAGGGAATTTGTACCTGTACGTGATGTAATTTGATTCTTTTTTTTCCCATTCTCCTCCCCTCACTTTTTCCCCTCTTCTCTCCATTCACAAAGCTGTTTTCATTTTATCCTTCTTTTCTCATTTTTTCTTTCCCTTCCTTCATTTTCCTCTCCCCCTTGTTATTTTCCCTTTCCATTTGAACAGTTTCTTCCTATTTCACAACTTTTAGGAATTAGTCATATTCATTATGAACTTTACACAGGCAATCCAAAAGGAAAAGCAGGTGAATACATACCAGAAACCACACTTTTAATAATTTCCAAGCATTTGATGAGATTTAATGGAAAATGAAAGCAAGAAATTTCTGTATGATTTTGTCATCTACAACCAATATCAGGCTTTCTGAGTGTAGTTGCAAATAACTCCACCTTTAGAAAGATTCATTGTTTAGATTACCACTGTGCTTCATTAATATTCTAAAATTTTAATAATATTTTGACACTGAATGCTCTATTTTTACATTACCAATTATGCAATGGGCCCTACAATTGGAGAAATTTTTCCTAAATGTGAGTTACTTTTTGTGTTTAAAGCATTTTTTTATGGGAATGATTCTGTATAAGAAATTTTGATGATCATTTGAGAAATGCAAATTAAAACACTGAAATTCCATCTCACTCCAGAAAGACTGGCTATCATCAAAATAACAACCAATAACAAATGCTGGTGGAACTGTGGGGTAAGAGGAAGTCGTCTCCACTGTTGGTGGGAGTGCAGACTGGTATAGTCACTGTGGAAATCAGTGTGGAGATTCCTCAAAAAGATAGGATTAGAAGTCAGGTTCCATTCAATCAAGATGTTACCCTTCTGGGTATTTTCCCAGAGGAACTGGAAACATCATACCACAGCGAAATATGTTCACCCACATTTACAACAGCAAAATTTGATTTTTTTTTTTTTTTGGTACTGTGACTCAAACTCAGGACCTTGCACTTGCCAGGTAGGCACTTTGCTGTGGAGTGACATCCCTGGCCAGCAGTGCAATTTGTAATAGCTAAATCCTTCAAAGAACCCCAAATTATTGGATATTCCAAACTTTAATCTGAGTTTTTTCCTTTTGTTGTTTTTCAACTTGATAGGCAGTGCTAAAATTTTAACTTTCATAGCTTCATAGTTTATAAGCTATATTAGAGTTTGGGAAAGATCTATATATTTAATATCATTCTAGTTTAGATAGCACTTCTAAAATAAGTAACATTCTCTACAATATAAAAACATCATTGTTAAATCATGTCCACCTAGATATACTGTAAAGTTTCTTTTCTCCACAAATAAATACCACCAGGAAAATTATTTTATAAGGTTCCAACTAATATTTTCATGGCATATCAACTCTACAGTTTCAAGTAAGTGAATATTAAAAGATCAGTTTAATAACTATATGTGAAATAGGAATGTAAATAACACATATTTAATTTTATATTCATTCCATTTGTATTTTTATTATTGTTTTATGTTCTAAGAGTAGAACGTTTATTCTTAATATGTTATCTAATATTTATCCAATAAAAATGTCTGTATAATGAAAAAAAGGGACTGTAGAAAACATCAAGAAGAGAAGAAGGTATTCTGAAGCTCAGTGTCTGTTGAGAGGCAGTACCTGCCAAGGCTAAAATACATACTCTCTCAAGCAATTTTACAAAGACATAATAAGGTCTAATTTGTTAAGATATATCCTTAATATTTACTTAAAAGACAAATCACAAAATCTCACATCCAGTGATCTTGGTATGTAAGTCTTATTAGGTTCCAGAATAAAGTACTTTTTTAAAGTTTCTTTAGCTTTTTGAAGCTTGAGAAGTATAATAGAATCATAATATGTGAAAAATAGTCATTTTTTTACACATTTTCAGCTTTAAAAAACCTTAAAATTATGATTAAGGAAGACACATATGTCACATTTATACAGAAATCTTGACATATGGAAATCTCCACCATCCTACAAGTCGCCCTTGCAGTGTAGTTTCATCATGTTCTAGGCCAAGGGGTAATGGCAGATAAGATAGACAAGGAGGTTCCCTAAGGTATTGCAAACTAATGAAAAAAATCAGGCTATAAGAAAAAAATATCCAGACACAAAAGCCTCCTAAAAAGGAGAAATGAATACTAAGGGCATAACAGGAATTATTAAAAAGTTTATGCATCTAAAGTATAAGGGTTAAAATCAACCTCAAGATTCAAACACATAGTAGTACCAAGAAAATTCACACATTTGTGTTTGAAGAGGCACACTATTTCTGCAACAAAAAATTAACTTAGAAATATTGTTATGTTTAGTAATTTAAATTTTTGAACACTTTAGTCTTAGATAAAAGCTTGACCTATTAATGATGTTAATATTAATTTTGTTATTAACTAAATTTCCTTTTAGTTATATAGAAAACTTCTGAATAAATGGGTGAGCTATTTTAAGTAATGCTTTAATTACCTGACAAATTTACCAGTCCATTCTATGAAATAAAATACTGTGAAACTTTTTTGCAAAAGTAAACTTAGAAATGGCAAAAAAATTCCTCAGAACTAGTGCATAAATAACATAATTATGAAATAAAATATCTCTATTATATTTATCTAGAAATAAGAAGACTACATAAATTAAGCAAGGATATTTTTATTTTGTAATAAGACTAATACATAATTTGAGGGTATCAAAGAAAATGCAGAGCACTTTGTTAAAAAATTAACAAGAATTTCAGTATGAAAAGAGTACAAATTAAACTGTGCCTGAAGCCTTGCTGCGTAAGTTACCCTTTTTGATGCATAGATCACATGCTAATGAAGATGAAGTTGGCCCTATTTATTGCTATTTTAATACTGTATAATTCACTACTTTTGCTACATAGTCTGTCAGCATCATTACCAATGATCAATTCTATTTATCCTTTTATTGGAGTGTAATGTTTCACCATTTAACAAAATGGTACATTTTCATTAGAATAATATTTTTTGCATATTTTTGCTGAACTTTATACATGTTAATAGATAATTTTCTGATGCTATCATTTGTCTAAGTCTGTAATTACTGAATATATCATATTCTGGAAAAATTACTTTCCTATCTACTCTTCCTGTTTCCTATTTTTTGCACTAAATCCTCCGTACAGTGCATTTCCTACCATGTTCCAGGCTAAGTGATAGCAAAAGATAAAACAGATAATGTCCCCTCAAGGAGATTATTTTAGTGTAGAAGTTAGGTTATAAGAAAAATAAAATATTTAATGTCTGGTCATAAAAGCCTCATAAAATGGATGAAGAATACAGTATGGATTTCTTTTCAAGATTTATGCATCTTGAATATAAGAGATATTAAAGGGGTGCTTCACTGCTAAAGTATTTCTATCAGCAAATAAGAAAGAAAGAAGGAGAGGAGAGTATTAGTACTGCAATACAATTAGAGGTAGGTAAAGGAAAAGAATCCTATATGTAGGTGGAAAATTTTGTCCCAACAGCAAATATTTAGTTTTCACTGCAATCAAAAATAGATCAGATAATAAGGACATAGCACCAAGTAGAAGGATTGATGTTATAGGATAAAAATGAAAAAACTCTTTTGTGTTTTTTTGTGAATTGAGAATTCAGGTCATCAAATTTGGGTCTGTGTATACCTTGAATCTTTTAATACACTAGCAGACTAGTATACTAGTGTATTAAAATATATTATCATAAAGGAAAGCACTTATATCAAAAATTTTAGCTTCCAAATTCTAATAGGAATCTGTTTTGCTAAAACAATAAATGTACTATTAAAAATTAATATATTAAGTGATAGAATTAAATTGTGTATTTTTAAATTTTCACTTCGCAGTAATGAGGAAAATTCACGTATTTTAAAATGTTTGCAAAAACTCTAATGTACTATTGAATATAGGTATAGAGGAACAATTTTGAATTAATTTAATTTGTTTCATGGCTCTGGGGAAGATGGTTGCTGTCATGTTCATCATCCATTGTTGAGTTCGGAATCAAAATTTTGCCTAACATTTCTTTCTGCAAACTGAATTGTTTGCAGCAGAAGTGATAGTGAACTGAGGTATCACTATATTTCCCATAAAGTTCCCTGAACAGCTAAAACAACAGTGGTACATTGCCTGGATTAGAACTATTTAACAAGACAAAAAGTTTTCAAGTTTCTAGTTTTGAAATTGAGAGGTGAAACTGACTTGGAAACACCTTAGAGTCTAAAACTCTCAGGAAGAAATGTGTCACAAACTTGAAGTGTATTAACTCTCTTCAGCTCTACCAAGATCCTGCTATGCGTGTGTCTAGTTGGGGAGCTGGGTTAAGCAGTGTAGTTTTACAGTCTAGTGGGGCAGACAGCATTGGAAAGGAGGTGAGGATTATAATGGTGAACCCTGGAATCAAAACAAGACAGTGACCAAACAGAATGTGAAAAGTTATAGGCCAGAAATACTGATAGTAAGAACTGGCTGGTGCTCCCACATAGAGTGATCGATTTGTTTCTGTGGAGTTTCTAGAATAATTTACCTGGAAAGATCAAAGATGGATAGGATATTTGAAATTGAGATTATGGAAAGTCTTATAATATTTTTTAACTTTACTAACTTTTACTAGGTTCAGAGTGACTTATCTACTACTATTCACATTTAATTTTATAATTTATCTTTTACCTTAAATGTTAAAACTTCCCCAAGTAATTAATTGTTCAAAAAATATAAAAAGTTTGGGTACTTAGATAACAACTTTTTATAAATATTTAAAAAGCAATGAAATAGTTAATTGCTTCTAAATTGTAAAAATCACACATACCACAGAAATACTGTATTTTATATACATAATAGATAACATACATTAATTTTAAACCAGATAAAATATTTGTATCTTACAAAGGTTTAAATATTTTAAACAAAGCTAATAATAAAATGAAGAAAGGAAGGCAGGGAGGAAAGAAGGAAAGAGAGAGGGAGAGATAGAGTCAGAGACAGAGACAAAGATAGAGACAGAGACGTGAAGGGAAACAGTTTCATAATGGCTGACTTTTAAAGATCTATTTTACCATTGTACTTATATTTGCAATGGAAAACAGTTTAAATTTAGAATATTAATTTTATCATGAAAATTTTATGTTCTTCAATTTCATATAGCTTTTACTGCTTAAAATCCTGGGAGATTTCTCAGAAAATGTTTTCTTCTCTAAGACCAGAAGTACATACATAGTCTATTGTTCTACCAATGTGCTACCTTCACCTGATATATTGCCATGTCATTAAATGTATTTCTATCTTAATGATCTCCCTTTAAAATTAGATCCATCACCTATAAATTTTGTTACAAGTGATTATGAATGTATTGTTAGCTCTTTGGAAATTTAACTAACAATTGACCATTGGAAGTGATGGTTACCTACCCTTCCATCATTTCTGTCAAATCATGGCTTTTTGTAGATTCAATCTGTTAAAAAGAGACATGATTAAAATTCTTTATTGTTTTGCTTTTTTATTAGTACATGCTTACAGTACATAATGATTATATTCACTGTGGGGAGTTGATACAACTCATGTTAATTCCTTTTACTTTCCTTCCCCCCACTTCCTTCTCCCAACTCCATTTCTTGGTCCCCTTCTCATTTAAAAAATATTTATCTTTCTGTTTCCTATTTGTATTTTATTTTCTCTTTCAACTATCCTTTGGTTTTTGCATATGAGAGAAATCATGAGATATTTAAACTTGGGTGTCTGACTTATTTCACTTTGCGATGGTTCACATAGAAAAATTCCACAAAGCCAACCCCCAGATCACCCCAGCGTGTGGAAAGTGACTAAGAGGAAGCACAATAAGGTCATTTTGTCCCTAGAAGAACATATGTTCGTTAAACAATATATTTGCTAAACCAAGTTCTTTGTATTGTTCACAGTCAGTTACAGATTAAACACCTTGTTCCAGATTTACCCAAGAGTAATGGGTGACTGCGCAAATCAGGTTTTTTGCTTTAAATTCTGCCTGCTGTAAGGGCTCGAGGCTGCTGTTCTGCCATCTTCCTGTACAGAGTGGCAGGCCAGCCGCCAGCCTGCTAATAAAAGCTCTTTTAAATTCCTAATTGGCTGGTTGGTCTCCTACGCTGGTTTTGAACCCATAACAACTTAACATTAAGTTTATATCTATCTATCAAACTATCACCATACAGAGAATGTATGCTGAGCTACATCCCTATTTCCTTTTATTTTACTTTGAAGCACAATTTGCCTAAATGCAAAACTTGCAATTTCTTGTGATATTTCTGCTTCAGCCTCCCGAGTAGCTTGAATTGCTGGTATGCACTACCATGCTTAGCAAATTTATTTTTTTCGAAGGTAAAATTATCTAAAAATTGAAGTGCGTGAGTTCCTTCATTCTGAACCTTGTGCTTTCATTCTTCTTCCTGGTACTTTTGTAAATCTTCATTTTACCAAAGTGTTTTGACTATCTAATTACATTAAATTACTTTTACTTGTATGTTTTTTTTGTTTTTTTTGTTTTTGTTTTTGTTTTTTGTTTTATTTTTTATTGTAATTTTTTTACTATGGACAATGATTTTTAAGACAGTATCCATTACCCATTATACTAGGTATTACTCCATGTTGTTATACTCATTGTAATTATCTTCTCCCATTCTATGCTTTGTATTTAACTTTGTCTTTGCTATTCTTTGAACAGCAATTCTCAATTTTAGTTTCTTTTTATTAGTTGGTTAGCTTCTTTTTTAATATTATAACCTGTGTATTAAATCATGAAAATTCTATCAATTTTATAATTTCATTATATATAATTCCAGAAAGTTTTTATTCTTTCTCTGTCATTTGCAAATGATTTTTGTACCCATCTTACTACTTTTGTTGTATCAACATTCTTTCTTTTTCTATCAACATTCTTGACATTATTCTTTGTTATCTAACTACAGTATTCATGTGCATAAAGCATCAGATATGGGTTAAATTTGTACAATGGACTGTTTCTACAATAAAAATTTTACCAAAACACAAAATCATTTGATTGTGCATTGATTTTTAATGCTTTTGTATTACTACTCCAGATCAAAATACTTAGGTCAAAAACTATTAGGTGACATAGTTTAGAAGTTTGACCCATAGGAAAAAACATGTTAATAGATAATCTAAATGAATTCCTGAAAATCGGTATGAGCTTATGAATTCTTATTAAAATGATAATATAGGAAAATAATTATAGAAGACAAAAACAAGGAAGGTAACAGGATTATTTTAGAAGTTTGAATCTCATAAGCTGTGAATATTATTTAAAACAAAAGTACAGCTGAGAGTTTGACTCAGTGGCTTAAGTACCTGCCTGGCAGGCACAAGGTTTTGAGTTCAATCCCGGGTGCCACAAAACAAAACAAAACTAAACTAAAAAAACAATGTATCTTAAAGCAGCAGTACAATCAAACAAACCAAAATAGGTTAAAATCCCTCAAAACAGAACAATGAAAGCAATACCAGGTTTCAAAACAAGGTGATTGAATATCAATAAAGGCTACCCTAATATATTTTGTTATCTTTAAAATAGTTGTCTTTGTCATCATATATATTAAAGTTAAGCAGGTCAAGGTAGAATAAGATTAAACTAAACAGCTCATTGAAAACAATACTGGACTCAAATCCTGATAATGGATTATTCATTTGTCTGCCCCGCTCAGTGATATTCCTCTGCCGCTGTTTCTGGAACTGTGGACTTTTTTATCTCTCACTAGAATGTCCTTCAGTATTCTTTGTAGGGTTGGTTTGGTTATCATAAATTCGTTTAGTTGTTCTTTGTCATGGAAGTATCTTGTTTCTCCATTGATTTTGAAAGATAATTTTGCAGGGTACATCAATCTGGGTTGGAAGTTATTTTCCTTCAGGGCTTGAAATACTTCACTTCATGCTCTTCTTGACCTGATGGTTTGTGTTGAGAAGTCTGTCATGATTCTGATGGGCCTTCCTTTGTAGGTGTTCTGTCTCTACAACAGATGATATAGGTAACTGCCTAGAAGATGATATGAGGCATTATAGAAATCAACATTGCATTACTATGTATTGCTTCTATTGTTTTATTTGTTATTGGTTTTATTCAGTACTATTTTGTTTGATTATATTAGTCCAAATGGTAAGGGCAATTATTTTGAAGACAATAAGAGGTATTACAAGGGGAAACGAGGAAGGAAGGAAGGGAAAAGGAAAAAGACATAGATTTATATGAGGGTATACATAAGATGGTTAAAAAGACTATACTACTAAATGCATTCACTGGTGAGAGAGAACAGTTGATACTCATATGATTATATCAATTTTACATGTCTATATCTGTCAGTCTGAGCAACCCCCTTGAAGGTAACGATATACAATGTTACAACCACTCTCAAACTCCAGTCATCTCATTTTATAAACCTATTATAATACAGTATCGGGTATGTTGTTGTTGTTGTTTGTTGGTCCCTTTAGTTTTTTGTTTCTCTTTTCTGTGACCATTCTTTTATTCTTTATTGGTTTTATTCTGAACTATTTTGTTTGATTATATTAGGCCTGATGATATGAGCAGTTATTTTAATGACAACAAGAGGTATTCTAAGGGGAAAGGAGGAAGGAAGCAAGGGAAAAGGAAAAAGACATAAATTTATAAATAGGTGTACATAAGACAGTTAAAATGACTATATTACTAAATATATTAGCTACTGAAAAATACAGTTAATACTCATGATTAGATCAATTTTACATGTCTATATCTATTAATTCGAACAACCCCTTTGAAGGTAATGATATGCAATATTGCTGTCAAATTTCAGCCATCTCATTGTGTAAACCTATAATGTTATCATATTGGATTTGTTGTTGTTGTTTGTTTTTCTTTTTTGCTTTTTGCTTCTCTCTTCTGTGTCCATTTTCTCTTAAATAAAAAAAAAATCAAAAAAAACCAGCAGTACAATACTACTTTTCACCTCTTAGATCAGTATAAATCAGAAAGCTTGATTATGTCAGTGAGTGATACAGATATGTTAAAATATGAAATCCTTTATTTTCTGCCAATTTGAATGCAATATAATGAGCCACTTGAGAGAGAAGAGTCTTAATAAATAACAAAATTTGGGTGTATGTATTTTATTACTTACCAATGCCATTTCTGGATACTACTTAAAAAATGGTCATGCCTAGATCACAAAGAATCAAGTAGGCATATTCATCAAACTATTATCTGTGACATCATGTTGGTAAAGGATATCTAGATTTCAGTAATATATTGGATAGGAAAAATGTAGAGCATAAATATCAGGTTCTTGCCTTCAACTAGGACCAAAATGTTAGGTCTACACTAGACTATATATGTTATTACCACAATTTGAGTTACAAATACTTAAAAAATTACATCGATAATCTAATAATATTCATCTGAGTAAAAAGGAATATACACAGCAATAGACATCCTTCAAGTTGATACATATGAAGTATGCTGGAACCATGGGAACCAAGGAAAGAATGAAGTATGGGAAGCCAAAAGGCTAAAAGAAACAGGTATCTAGTCTTGGAAATTTTATTATTTAAATAACCAACAACAGCAATCAAACAATTTTGTACAATTGAACTTGAATTTTTCTTGTTCCCTGCAGGTAACATATTCACAGATTTAAATTCTTAATTAACATTAGTTCTTTTCACTAAAGAAGAAAAATATTAAATAATTATTCTTTTTCTCATGAAATTTGCAATAAGTAAAGTTTCCTTTTAATGTTTAGTTTCAGTTGATTGTAATAGCTGGAAATTTCCTAATTTTCCAAGTGATCAATTTAACAATGCATCAATGAATCTTAAATATCTGCTGAATTATAAAAATTAATCTGATTATAATTTTTCTTTCTTTTTTTGTTTTGTACCAGAAGTTTAACTCAGGACCTCATGCTTGCCAGGCAGGCACTGTGGCACTGAACTATATCCCTGGCCCTTATTACAATTTTTCACTCAGCACAGTTTTTAAAATAATTGAAGTACGGTCTTAAAACAGACATAACTTCCATATTACATTAGAAAAAAGTCTATTAAAGTTGTATTTAGTATGCTTTCTAACTTTCTTTATTATTTGAAATATGTGTGACTGTAATGTATACTTACCATGAAATAAGGTACAGGTGTAAAACAATAAAGCACTGTAACATTGACCTCTTTGAGCTTTATGCTGATATTTCATTTTCTTTATTGAGAAAGCCTTCAAAATTTCTGAAAATATCCTAAAACTTAATAGATATAAAAGAAAAGTATTCTATACCCTGAAAAGGTAACATTTGCCAAAACTAAGATTCAGTTCAGGCTTGTGAAAGGCACTTTGAACTAAATAAGTCTCAGTTAGTATGTTGTACCTGAATAACAGGATAAGCAGAGTCATTAACTAAACTGACTAATGACCTACAGAGTTCTAAAGTTCCTGAATGCCATCATGATGAAAGAAAGGCATTTACTTGTTAATTTTCCTGCAAGAGCTTGGATTCATTGCTTTACATCGTCTCAGCTTTATGCCATTGGGCTGGAGAGATATTATCGTCTTTATCATATGGAATAAAAAAGCTGTATTGGCATGTCCACTCTTAAATTTCAAAAACCTATCTTATGTGTTATTTTTGTTCTTATTTAATAAATAAAATTTCTTGAAGACTTCAGACTAGACAACACCACATTAGAAAACAATTATATATTTCATAGAAGATTTATTAAAATGTATAAATCTCCATTAGACAGACTCAGAGCAACAAGTAGATATAATCGTGTAAGCATAAATTAGGACCTTATTTACAAAATACAAAAAATTATGTATTACATCAACATGTTCTGTTTTAAGCTATAAAACCTAAGTGTGAGAAATTATATATTTTATAGCGCTCATGTTTCTTTCATACCATTTTTCTTTACATCATAATTTCAATATAGGAACTGAATTTTTTGAGTACCATCATTTTTGTTTTAAGCCACTAAAATATACCTCCTTGAAATATAGAAACTGTGTATGCATATCACTGACAATGAAGTTAAAGGTAGTTCAGAGACACAAAGCATATTAGATCATCGATGAGTTACAAAAGTGGAGGGTAGAAGAGTACTAATTTTTTTTGCAGAGGACATTTCAGGTTAGAAGACTTTTGACACTACTGCAAAGATGAATGCTGTTAGATTCTGGGTCAGGAGCTTGGAATATAAAATAAATGGTTGTGAGGTAAGCATTAAGAAACCTCTAGAGATTTTATTGAATTGATATTGATATTGAATTGGTTCATAAAATCGACGAAATCAATTGGAAATAAGCATGTAGTGATGACAACGCATGGTGGAGAGAATATTTGTTTGCCAACACAGGTGAGAGAAAGCACACCAACATAGTAGCTAAGCAAAGAAAGAGAACAATATGTAAGCAATATATTGGCATAAAAAGAAAACTAAATTAGAAGTTCACAAGAAATGAGTTTCAATTAGATTTATATTTCCTCTTAGTTCTGTGACCTTTGTCTCCTGGCTGAATTTCACTGGATTAGAGTTTCTCCATGAGTAAAATAGGAATTGTAATATCTGCACTCTAAATATTGTTACTAAGATTAAATGATGTATAAGACTCATTACTCAAAGCACTTAGTGATTATGGCATTATTTATTTATTTATATTTATTTATGAGAAAAAACACAGAAAAGAAAAACAAAAAGCAAAAGAGGTGAACAAACAACAA
>RJWM01025363.1:0-29489 GCA_004363535.1 Dasyprocta punctata | reverse complement strand
ACAAAGAATACTGAAGGACATTCTAGAGAGAGATAAAAAAGTCCATAGCTCCAGAAACAGTGGCAGAGTGATATCACCGAGTGGGACAGACAAATGAATAACCCATCATCGGGATTTGAGCCCAGTATTGTTTTCAATGAGCTGTTTAGTTTAATCTTATTCTACCTTGACCTGCTTAACTTTATTATATATGATGACAAAGATAGCTATTTTAAAGATAACAAAATATATTAGGGTAGCCTTTATTGATATTTGACCACCTTGTTTTGAAACCTGATATTGCTTTCACTGTTCTGTTTTGAGGGATTTTAACCTATTTTGGTTTGTTTGATTGTATTATAGCAGACGATATAGGCAACTGCCTAGAAGATAATATGAGGCATTATAGAAGTCAACGTTGCATTACTATGTATTGCTTCCATTGTTTTATTTGTTACTGGTTTTATTCAGTACTATTTTGTTTGATTATATTAGGCCCGATGGTAAGGGCAATTATTTTCTAGACTATAAGAGGTATTACAAGGGGATAGGAGGAAGGAAGGAAGGGAAAAGGAAAAAGACATAGAGTTATATGAGGGTATACATAAGATGGTTAAAAAGACTATACTACTAAATGCATTAACTGGTGAGAGAGAACAGTTGATACTTATATGATTAGATCAATTTTACATGCCTATATCTGTCAATCTGAGCAACCCCTTTGAAGGTAACAATATACAGTGTTACAACCAATGTAAAATTCCAGTCATCTCAGTTTGTAAACCTATAATGTTACAGTATCAGATATGTTGTTGTTGTTTGTTGGTCCCTTTAGCTTTTTGTTTCTCTTTTCTGTGACCATTGTTTTATTCTTTACTGGTTTCATTCTGAACTATTTTGCTTGATTATATCAGGCCTGATGATATGGGCAGTTATTTTAATGACAGCAAGAGGTACTCCAAGGGGAAAGGAGGAAGGAAGGAAGGGAAAAGACATAAATTTATAAATAGGTATACATAGGACAGTTAAAATGACTATATTACTAAATACATTTGCTATTGAAAAAGAACGGTTAATACTCATGATTAGATCACTTTTACATGTCTATATCTGTTAATCTGAACAACCCCTTTGAAGGTAATGATATGCAATATTGCAACTACTGTCAAATTTCAACCATCTCATTGTGTAAACCTATAATGTTATTGTATTGGATTTGTTGTTGTTGTTTGTTTGTCTTTTTTGCTTTTTGTTTCTCTCTTCTGTGTCCACTTTCTCTTAAATAAAAAAATAAATTAGAAAAAAGCTGACTGACAACGTTAAAGCTCAAAATATATGATATCATGCTTCTTAGATGTTAGACAACAAGCAGCAAACAAGTTGTGATTCATAAAAAAAAGAAAAAACTTAGTTGAGCCCCAAATTATGCCATGACTAGTCACTGCCTAGGCACTTAGTGCCTGCATAGATAGTCCTAGGCAATGAGATTCATAAAAAAAAGAAAAAACTTAGTTGAGCCCCAAATTATGCCATGACTAGTCACTGCCTAGGCACTTAGTGTCTGCATAGATAGTCCTAGGCAATGAGCGTAGGAGACAGAGCCTGGAATTGGAGCTACTTAGGAGGGTGTAATTTACTGGGCAGGATAATGGAAAGAAAAGATCTGCAGAAGAGAGAGCTAGGGGGTTTAATTAAGGTTACCATGTGATTTATCATCTTAACTGGGACACCAAGGAAGCACATGGTATCAATAATGATGCCAGTATTACACATATAAATTAGCTCTGTCTGGCAAACAGAAATTATCAACCCACTACCATTTTCCCTCTTGCTACCACAAGGGATCTCTAGAAGACCCCGCCTCAACAGTTTCCTGAGACATTCAGGTTGCCCTGTTGTGAGGAGCTCTTCCTGCCAGCCCACAGTGCCCCTCCGAGTGTCTCTCCCATGGATTTGTTTATCCCATGTTCCTAAAAGGCTGATCTGTATGCTTCACTTGGTAATGTAGCTTGGGAGCCTCATGTAACATCCACCTCGGTCATGCTCCTGTTGATTTCAGAAAGTGAGGGCAGGGATTGAGCACTGGACTCCACATGTAGATTGACTCAGGACCATTTCATTCAGGATCATTTCTGTGAGAAGGTTTAAACTTAAGATTTTCAAATCTCAATGGACATTTATCAGGATTATCTGGAAGACAGACAGAAGGAGAGTTGGCTTGACTTTGGCTGCAGAGGGTCTGATATGGGTGCAGTCTCAGAATCTGCAACACAGACAAGTTCCTAAGTAGCTGATACTGCTGGTTCAGAAGCCACACTTTGAGAACCACTGTGCTAAGCCATCAAGTATGAAAGAACAAGCAAGCAAATAAAAAAAGTCATTTACACTTTTTCCACCAGGTGTCTGTTTGCCTTACATTTGCAAAACTAAAATCCACTCAGGTGACTTCAGTGCAAGTGTGCACTGCACACGCATGCGCACACACAAAATCAGTGTCCCTGAGTTATGCTTTTCAAATTGAACCTGCAAGGGAAGGAAAACTTATTTCAGGTGAATAATGAGAAACTCAGCCTTATGGTGATACTGAAACATCTGAGAGGAGATGTTGTCAGGCGTTTGTGAACTAGGATTAAGGCGGGAGAAAAACAAGTTAATAATTCAGTTTTCAAGTGTCAGTTCCTTTTGAACAGTACCTCAGTGGAGGACAGCTGAGAGCAAAGCACTGTGCTTGCAGGCAGCTCGATAGCTGGAGCAGGAAAGAGAGTTAAGAAAGGAGGAAGGGGAGTGGGGAATTCAGAAATGAAAGTGGGGCAGGATGGTACTATGAAAGCAGGGAAAGCCGTGTTACAAGGCAGGAAACAGCATAAAAGGCAGAAGGAAAATACCATCTGAAAAGGAAGTCTTGGATTTTTAGAAGATAGAACAAGGTAATTTTGGAGCTGGCAGCAATCTTGTTGATGACATAAGGCAGTTTTAAAAAGTATTTGCCCATCTTCCTCAAGTAGAACTATGTTTTATGTATCAACAAACACCATACAAATAAAACACTAAAATGAAAACTTTCTAAAAGTACACTTGTCTATTTTCTACTTCATTTAGTCAAATAACAGGTCACCACGTGAACTTGAAAAACCTCTTGGCTAGACTAACATACTCATCTTGCCAAGCATGGCAATGCTGAAAAGATGCAAATCTGAAGCTCATTTGAAGATACCTGACTCCTCTCCCAGTGTTCGGCTGATTAAAGGATTCTGGGGAAGCATTTGCCCTGGATTTGAGCTTGTGAAACACCTCAAGCTTAACTGGCTTTCAAACTTTAAACTCTCAGTGATTATTATTAATTCTGATATTGTATACGAACATCTAGATTTTTGTTCTATCTGCAAAGAAATTAGCACAGTGAAAGCCTGCAAATATATAAGTACTCTATTTCAATTGCAGATAGCAGTGATTTTGTTTGTTTGTTGTTTTCTGAGTTTTAACTGTAGACGACTGACTTGAAGGGCTTCACTAACTCCTATAAATCCTGGTCTTTCAGTCTTTTCCTTATCTTGTCTTTTGAGGTCTTTCAGTCCTTTCCTGATCTTGTCTTTTGAGGCCTAGAGATAAGAATAATGAAGTAGAAATGCTGGAATTCAGGAGACATGACTCAAAGATAATTCGTGCAATTTTTTGTCTGTGATTGGACAGACATTTATTTTTGTCTCTGTTTTCCTCACGTCTAAAATCTAAGAAATACTGCTGACTTTATGTAACATCAAATGAAATGCTATAAATATAGTACTGTGTAAACAAGAACTCTTTTTCTTTTCTTTTCTTTTTTTTCCCCCCTGCTGAGATGAGGCAGCCATATCTGGCATAAAGTGGTACTCAATAAATGACACTGCCTGCACCCATTCCCACATCCCTCCTTGTTGCTCTTATCCCAAAGACTCAGTTCTGCCCTAAATTCACTCTTCCTAATACCTCTACTTTTTCTCTGCTGCACTAAAAGCCAACATAAGTGATTTCTGTATCCAATTAAGGACGAAAGAACCAGGTTTTCTCTGTATAGAGAAGTTCTCCCTTTAGGAGACTCACCATTGAAAAGGTGGAAAACAGAGGATCTGGGATAGGTAAAAAAGGATTTTTCAACATAGTAAATAGAAATTATGAGCATTTCTCCTTGAAAAGATGGTGTCAACCTGTTTGTATATAGCTTTTCTCATTACGTCATATTTTATGTCTAATTCTTCCTACTCAGTGATAGCAAGGCACAGCTGAGCTTCTCAGAGCCCACGTCTTTGACTGCCCACAGCCTATGTGCAGGCAGGAGCTGGGTTTTCTTTATCTTACACCCCTCCCATGGCACCTACCCAATTGTCTTCACACAGAAAACTATTAATTGTGTGTGTTGAATCAGTAATCCTGGGTTGTATTCAAATTTGGGGTTGAGTATTACATAAATGTTTTCCTTCTGAAATTCAGGATGTTCTTAGGCAAAAAGCAGTGAGTAAGCAGTCTGCTACAGAAGGAATAAACAACCCTTCGTGCTATAAAAAGCATCCAAGGAAATGCTACCTATGGGGTCTTCTCAATAGAGATTTGGGCGAACAGACTAAAAATAAAACCTGTGCTACAACTTTTCTGCCCCAACACCTTCAAGTCTCTGCTTTGATTTGAAACAGATGGATTTGCTTTGAGTGCAGTACTCCTGATAGCTAAAAAGTAAAACAAACATCCTTTCTGATACTTCAGAATATGCATCACCCATGATTCAGGAAATGACATGTGGAAACTTCAACACCTGTTTAAAAGTTTCCAAAATAAAATTGCTGATGCTGTTTAGTAAGATTCATGTAAATTATTTTAAAGGGAAAAATCTAAGATAATATAATCTTTCCTGTAAGACTATAATAAATCAGATGCAAAAAGACTGAATTCCTAGAAATAAAGTGATAATGTTTATATTTATTGTGATCAACATAAATGAAATGAAATTTTTAAAAGTTAATCCCTCTCAAATCATCTCCCCTCACTTAGATCTTACTTATCCTATCATTCCCACCACTTTCTGAAACAGTACTTGGAGTCCTCTTTTGTGAGTAGCTATGATCAAAAATATGGTGAATGCTGCTGCCACGTGCTGTCTAAATGAATAGCAGACTCATTAAAACATTACAGTTAAGCCAGGCGTGGTGGTGTATGCCTTTAATCCCAGCACTCGGGAGGCTGAGGTAGGAGGAGTGTTGTGAGTTTGAGGCCAGATTGGGCTACAACATGAGCGCAAGTCCAGCCTGAACTACATAGTGTGACCCTGTCTCAAAAACCTAGGGCTGGGAGTTTGGCTCGGTGGCTTAAGCACCTGCCTGGCAGGCTTGAGGTTGTGAGTTTGATCCCCAGTGCCACAAGAAAAAGAAAAAATTACAGTGTGTTTACATCTTATTCATTGAATATTGCACTGTGTGACTTCTGGCTCTTCTCCAAAGTCAAAATGACCATGGAAGATAAACATTTTGAGTCAGTTCAGGACATGGAGGCAGCCACAACAGTGCAACTAAAGATATTCACAAAAAAGGACTTCCCAGAAATGCTTCAGAAAGTAGCTGGCAGGAATAATGTGTGTTTGAGGAGAGGAAGGATATTTTGAAGAGTAATGGCAATGTGTCTTTTACTGTAATAAACTTTTAATTTTAAATGTTCACTGTATTTTCAATCACACTGCATGCTGAAAGCTGTTTGTAGTTTCCAGAACACTCATATTTACAAACAAGCCTCATCTGATTTGTTCTTTGTAATCATTCTGAGAAATACAAGTGTTTCATTCTATTTATTAGATGAGAAAACTGAAGTGTAGTGGTGTCATTGTTCCAAAGTCATCGCCCAAGGTTAATTTTTCCACATCTTGGTTTGTTGGGGTCTTTAAATCATGCAGTTTCACTAGACATCTTGGTACTGTATTGTTCTGGTTCTCCTTTATTCTATCTTGGTGCCTGAGGAAAATCTTGCTAATGAGGTACTTTCCTCTGGGATGGTTACCATGTGATGGCAATTTCCACCTGGAATCAGAGCAGTAGGAACAGTAACAAAGGAAGGATCATAAAGAACATCTGCTGATGATAGCAGAGTCTATGAAGGTGCTGGAATGGAAAATTCTGGGAACAAGCCTGAAGTTTTCCTTAAAAACCACACAGCACTTTACGCATAGGTATCCTAACCAATTTTTTTCAGTCATCAGTAAATGGCAATGATCTAGAATGTAGAACTGCAGTAAGCAATTTCAGATGAGCTAAAGGTGGAAAATGACCTAAAAGTGTGCGTGTGCTGTCACAATTTATTTACAACTTAGAAATTTTATGGTACAGCATTAAATAAGAATAGCTTAACTAGATAGTGTGTATAAGCAGTGACCTTCCACTGCCCTCGTGGCTTCACGGTAGCAGCAGATACCTTCATAACTACCAGGATTGATTCGTGTCATTTTCCCCTAATGGTGCTGCTTTCAAAGGCTTTTCTAATGCTGCTGTAAGTGCCAATGTAGCTATATTGCTTCACTTTAATTAAGTTTTTTCAATTTAATCTGAGTCCCGCATGTTTCATGCCAATTTCCATAACTATCTGCTTTAATCTGACATTTCAGAAAACAGAATTTCAAATATCAAATATGAATTTCATATTTCTCTCCTTAAAAAAAATTCATGCTATGCCAATTCTGGGTTTCCACAGATTCATTTATTTGATCGAAAATTTAGTAATAAGTTGGTATAAAAAAGAAATGCTAAAGTTATTCTGGGAACAATTGGGGGAAATTTTAATTGTGAAGTGGGTGTTAGATATTAGTAATTTGTATAAGTTCACTAAGTATTATTGTAATACTGGAATTTGTAGGAAAAACATTTTTGTTTTTGAGAAATACTTACGTATTCATAACTAATGTGCCATGAGACCTGCAACTTATTTATTAATGGGTCAATCAAAAATATATATCTAGATAGATGATATAGACAATATGATACCTTTGAACAGACTGTGATATATATGAGATATGCGAGCCAGCACTGTATCATTATAGGTGATAACACAGAAAAAGCAAATATAAAAATCATTGTCAGTGAGGGATTTATGTGCTAGTTACTTTGATTTTGCATCTTTTTTGTATATTTCAATATTTTCATATGAAAATACTTGAGAAAATTAATCATGTAATGACATATCAAGGTCAGATGTACAAGACTGTAAAGAACCAAACAAAGCCCCTGACTTCATTCTGCAATAGTTTAATTAAAAGTATATCCATAGATATAGTTATTGTAACTTATAATGAATATAGTACTAGTTTAAGTGAGAAGATTGTGAAGGTAAAGAAGATAAAAATAATTCTGCCTAAGAATATCAGGCAAAAAACTCTCTCACAAGGACTCGTGCTCAAAAACTACACACACAGGAAGGGCACTGTAGACAGAGGCAAGTGATGGGCTACCTGCAGAAGCATCAACTGGTCTGAAAGAGCTGGTGAATGGCCCACTTGAGATGACAGAAGCACTGAGTATGAAAATGAAACGTAACAAAACAGCAATCTGGAAAACCACACAAATGCTTTATCAGATATGACAAAAAGTATAACTCATTCTGCTCAATACCTCAGGATTTTCCTGTAATCAGTGTGAATCTGTTCAAAAAAATCATTAGAAACAGAGTGATATAGTCATTGATCCATTAGTTCCCAACTGAATTTAAGCTCCTAGGTCAAAACATCTATTTGGTTAATGTTATATAGAAATAATCTTAAAGTTTCCCCTTCTTTGGAAGAAAATCAGGGTTGGTTTCTCTGTTTAAATGATCTAAGTCTAACTGATCTGGCCCAGAGAAAGCATGTGATTATCAAATCAACAAAGACCAAAAAACAGAAACTGTCAATGATAGAAAATAATACATGAATAAGTATGTATCATTTAAGAAAATTTGGTGTGCAAATATAAGCATAAAAACTAGACCAGAAAACAAGATGATTTAAGGATGGTTGTGCCTTTTATTAAGACAATTTACTTTTAAATTTTCACTTGTGTGTTTATCCACCATAAACACCAAAAATGTTTTTCCAAAGGTAATTGACTACTTTCTAGAAGAATATGAAAATTTCCCAATTTTCCCAAGCTGCTAAAATGATTCAATTTTGAACATCAGTGCCAAATGAAGACAAGGCCCATAAAAATATTTATATAATGGAGGAAGAAATCATTCCAATAAGCACTTTGCATTTTTTAAACACCAGCTATTGCATTAATGGAATGATACCTCTACTACCATCTGATTTTGTTTAAGCCTTATATTCATCTCTTAAAATTGATCAGTGAATGAATAGTTTGGTTGTAGCCCCAGAATCACTTTCTTTTTTTTTTTTAACTATTTGATCAGATTTATTGTTTAGCAACTGATAAGTATTTTCAATGCTTAATAATAATTATATTTGTTATATTTGTGATTGTCTAACTGTCTCATGGAGAAAAAGAAACACTGGCATAAAAATGCCTCCTGGGCCTTTGACGTAGTTTTGGTTTTTACAGATGCTTGAGTGTGTCTCCAAAGTGGTCAGAAAGGCACCACCAAGTGACAAGTCACAAGTTGTGACCTTTGACCCACTGCTCAATTCATCTCGAGATCTGGTTTATGTTCTCCTCCAGCTCTTCAGGTGTATTGCGGGGCAGCTGGTGCACAAGGTCCTCCTTGCATGACAACATGGCCTCTTCAAACAGAACTTGAAAAATCTCACACTCAATATTGTCACATAGTTTCTTCTCATTATAGCTCCTTGTGTCAAGTCTTTTGTACAATATACTGTTATTTGTTCTCAACACAAAAACTGCATGAAACCATTGTTCAGGAAAAAAATCATAACCATGATAGTCAACAATAACTCTGCCTTCTGCCATTTGGTTCTCTAACTCATCAACCACTTTTTCTTCATCTAAAATGGGACAGTCATACTCTTCCTCATATCCATTGTATAATGCCCTTTCTCGAGCTACACCATCCACGTTAATGTATTTCAGTCCTGATCCAGATGCAAGTTCTTTGCCTAGTGTGGTCTTCCCAACTTCTGGTGTGCCAGTGATCAGGAAGTCCGGCAGCACCTTAGTCCCAAATGTCGAGGCCCAGGCACGTCAGCTCGCTCACTTTACACACTCCAGAATCAATTTCCTAATCTTTGAATTTCAACTTTTTTCTTCAAAGATAATATATATTGACTATTAGAAGAAATACCTTTTAAGAAGCTTGTTAATTTACTTTTCGTCAGATGCTGCATACAGAACCTTAGCTTCTTAACTGAAGACCATCTGGGTTCATACTTTTCAGATTTTTTCAGAGTTTAATGACATACTATTTTATTTTTAATCTAACTCACAGGAATGTGGAATTAATGGCTTGTAATTATATGGCTATGACCAATTATTGGGCAAAAATTACTGTTCTGAATCCAAATATCTATGTAAGAGATGCCATTGAGAAATTTTAGGAATCAAGAAATCTTTATTGTGAATAATATCATAGTCCTTAGTAAGCACATTTACACTAAGTCCTCCAGAAGAACTAGAACATCTGCTAGGTTTTTTCCATTTTGAATTCCCTGGCTACCAATTAGAAATGGAACTTTTCTTGCCGGGCGTGGTGGCGCACGCCTTTAATCCCAGCACTCGGGAGGCTGAGGTAGGTGGAGCATTGTGAGTTCAAGGCCCGCTTGGGCTACAACGCGAGCCCAAGACCGGCCTGAGCTACATAGTGCGAACCTGCCTCAAAAAACTAGGGCCGGGAGTTTGGCTCAGTGGCTTAAGCGCCTGTCTGGCAGGTGTGAGGCTGTGAGTGCGATCCCCGGTGCCGCAAAAAAAAAAAAAAGAAATGGAACTTTTCTTAAGTTGTTTCTGTATCCTGTAGTAACTATTCAGACTCTTAAATTTCTCCTAGAGCCCCTTGTCAACTCTGAAGGAAAACACAGAAAATATCAACATTTTAGAAGAAAAAATCAAACACTCTTTAGCTACGTACAACAAGAGTGTGGGAAGGATGACACAAGTAACTGGGCTGTTATTTGTTTTTATCAAGAAACACCAGGGACAAGCCTCTTGAACTTTTCCATTGAGTACATGGCACAGCCTTCAGGGAGACCAGGGGCATGGCCCAAAGTGCCATCTAAAACTTGAAGTATTTAAGGTGCCATTATAATCTTTTTAAATGTCTGTAAATATTGGATTCCTTTTCTTATTTTATCAGTTCTTTTGATGCAAAAATGATTTCAGCTACCTACAGATTAAATTATTGGTGCTTTTCATAATTGCTTGAAAGAAAGCAATGTTTTCAAAGACAGTGGCATGCTTATTTCTCGACTTATACACCTGGATATGCCTATACATATCGTTGACATGTATCCAGTGTGAGAAACTTGAGCTACACACAATCTGAAGTGTTCTGTGTAAGCAGCACTCCCCAGAGGATAACACAGAGGCCTCTGAAACTCCAGAGCTGGAGAACTGCTTGCTCTTGACTCATGCCTAGAGAGAGGAAAGAAAGAACTTGATCTTATGCTAAACTAAGGAACATTCAAGGGAAATACAATGCTTCTCTCACCTTAGGTCATGTTCATCCTTAGATCAGCAGCAACAAACTAAAAACTAAATATCATCGTTTTCCCAGTATAAAATGCTGGGGATTTGATCCCCAGTCAGGTGGCATGGAATGGAGGGCTATAGTTGGAAATCTGAGCTGGAACTTTGACTAAAGGAGAAAAGAACAGCCTTCCCAGTAGGAAAGCTAATGTTGCCTCAAGACATGACATAAGGAGAAGTGCTGGGCTTGTGCAGATGAGCCACCAGGCTCCTCTTCACCCTTGGTTCTCAGTCTATTCATGGTACACTCAGAGAGGCCTCTCTTTAATCCCAGGCATTTTTAGAGTTATTCCAATCACTGATTCCCCTAGATGAGGGTTGGTGTTGACGAGTATTGGTATTCTCGAACTCACTGTATGAACTTTAGGTTCCAGGAATGAAATGATGTTTTCTTGTCCCTTAAACATGGTGAGTCCCCACTAAATACTGATTGGTTGCAAGATTAAATAATAATCACTTTTCTACTAGACATCAATGGTGGATCAATAATATGACTAATAATAGACTTTTATGGCTCTCTATCCATGTGTGTGTGTGCTTGTATGTATGAATCCTAGCATAAACTTTTAAGATTTTTCTATAGTGCTTTGTCTTTCATACAGAAAGGAATTATATGTATCTTCTTGTTCCCAGATCCATTTAGATTAGACTTAAAAAAATCAATCAATCACGAAACCTTGTTAATATACTATTCTCATCAACTGTGAGCACTCTCAAAGTGTCCATTTATACTAATAACATCATTGCAGTAAAGGTGATAGAACAAAAAGCATGATACTAGTTGGAATGCCTTAAATATAGAACATGACTCATCGGGCCAAATTGCAATGATATAGAAAAGTATGCAGATAAAGAAGTGTCTTATTTATTGGAACTCTTTCTCAATCCACATATGCATTGAGAGAGAGAGAGAAAGTCTTCAGTAAATTATGACTGGTTGATTATTTCCCCAAGTAATTGCAAACACAGATTGTAAAATGTTAATCAGTTTCAGCCTCTATTTATCATGCAGGACAGATGGAAGCCTTAAACACAAATGTTATCAGCTATGATTCAGGTCATTTGGAAAAGAGTTTTCTAGAACTGGCATGAACTGGTCAGAGTTCAAGATAAATGTGATTGGACAGTAGAAAATAGAATGATGTCATTGGTTAAGTCAGCTGAGACAAAGGGTCTGCTGACTGCACCTTAATTCCTATACTGTCTTCATATCTGTCAGATAGAATTAATGACTCATTCCAAACAACAAATGACTGCTGTTTGAAGCTGTAAACAAATTACTCTGCAAGGTCACTGCATGTGAACAACACATACTTTAACCTCAGGATGAGATGTAGGCAACAGGGAAATAATGAATTTGAATCTGACAAATCCCAAGAAATGACCAAATTTTATTCTTTTTATTTAATTACCATCATATTTTATAAGTACAATTACTTACCTTCATGAAAACAATGTGTTAATCTGATGATGGTAAAAAAACAAACAAACAAACCTATGCACCATCATAATTTCAGAGCAAAATGCATATCTGAACAACCAAAATGAACAAGTAAATAATGAACTTTTAAATGATTGCACATTAGCTAGGCAAGGATCTAAGAGAGTGTTTTGTTTCATTTCTGAGACATGGCCTCACCAGGTAGTACAGGTTGTACCCTTGAACACACTAGAAGTAATCCAGGCTGGCCTCAAACTCTCACAATCATCTTAGCTCAGACTCCTGGGAAACATACTCAAGAATCAATATGACTTTACCTTAACGTGTTCACAGATATTCAACCCAATTCATTTTTGTGAAGTGTTTTTGTTTGATTTGTATTTTTGGTACTGGGGATAGAACCCGGAGCCTTGTACATTCTGAACAGACGCTCTATCACTGGGCCACACCCCCAACCCCTAAATGTTTTACATAGAGTGTATCATCTAATTCTCAAAACTATGAGAAGTGTAATATTGTTATTATATTCATTTCGTAGATGAGGGGAACCATGGTTCAATGAGATTAATCCCTTTTGTGACCTTGTACTGCGACCTTGCTAAACCTGCTTGTTTAGTCTATTGATTTTTATGTAGATTCTTTGTAAATAAAAAAAGAAAGAAAGAAAGAGATTAACCCCTTCTCAGTTAGATGACTTGGATGAGATTTAACCGTAAGTGGTCTGATACAATATATTCTATATTTATTGTAACAATATTCTACATGTGGGGAAAGGGAGACAGGGAGATAAAGAAAGCGGGGTGGAGACAGGCAGAGCATGTGCAAGAGAGAGACATGAAAGATGAGGATTGCGCCTGTATAAGTTCTCCCTTCTTCTAACTAATGGCTTGTTGAAGAAGATAGAGTTTGACAAAGGCAATGGTGTCCAGTTATATTTTGCTGAAGAGATCAGTGGCTGAACAAACCTGAATGACTGTACAACCATTCAGTTCACCAGAACCTTCAAAATCACATTAGATGGTATGTCAAATTTTATTCTAGCACACTAGATCCTATTAGGTCATCCTTATGGCTCACTTATTGATTTGATAGACACTATGTAACATACTGCCTGAAAACATCACAAAAATAGATTAGTATAAGAATCTTGAAAAAAATAAATTGGAGAAGACAGGAGGCAGTGGAAGACATTCTAACTATATATAAAGGTAATGGCAATTTTTGTAATAACTTCTATAAGAAAACACTCATTTTACTTCTATAAGAAAACACTCATGTTACTCCATAACATGAAAATCTCTCATTAACCCTGTATATTTAATTGTTAGAACTATACTAATTATCAGAAAGCATCTTGATCTTCAGTTTTGCCAATATGTACCTTTAATCTTCTTTTGGGTTAGCCTGAGTTCCATGGGAGATAGATCAGTATTGAATAACTAAGAGAATAAATGTTCAAGCAAATATGGGTTTGAGTTTTGGAAACATAGATCTGCAGCTCTGGGATCAGCCTAAGTTCTCTAAGTTCTGATTTTCCATCATCTGAAATAATAGCATTTGATTATATACTGGTAACATGTAAGGCAAGAAAAGCAATTACAATAGTACCATGTACATGATAAATGATAATCACTATAATGATTATTAAATATAATAATATTTTCCAGTTCCAGGTATGACAGTACAAGCTTTCTCCACCCTGCTTTTCACATTGTCTGTATCCATAAATCCTGGGTATAATGCCTGGAGCAGCTGTTCAAGAACTCTGATATGTCAGTAGTAACAGATGTATTGTGGAGAAAGACCAGAATTAGAAGTACTTTGAATGGATGGTTAAATTTACCATATTTATTTCTCTCCAGTATTCCCTAACCTAGCATCATAAAAACCTCTGATGTACAAAAAGTCACCAGAACAAACAGAAGCCCAGTAGAATTCCATCTGGCTTGAGGATTAGGACAGGGGTTTCATAATGTTCAGAGAGAAGTAGAAAATTATCATTTTTTTTCTTTTCAGAACTGTCCCTTTCCCAAATCCATTATGACCTGTGGGTGCTTAAAACTCTATGGAATGGGAAACCCCTCTAATAAGAGGAACTGCGTGCCTACTACTCTTTGTGCCTGTCCATCCTCCTACCACTCGGCTCCAGATGCAAGCACATTCAGAGGAAAAGAGTAGCCGTGCAGACTCAGTAAAATTCCATGAGTTTCAGCCAGAGGACTCCAGGAAATCAAAAAGTACTGCTGAGACTGCAAAGAGGGTGAAGCCTGGGAAAAGGGACCCCATAACCCCATAGTTCACCACTGACCTGTGCGTATGTAGTTCTGAGCCTTACAAGTGTAATGTAAACTTCAAAAACTGAACTAAGATGTAGATCTCTACCCACATTGGTCACTGGTTGGCACATAAAAGGGGAAGATCCAAATAGCACTGAAAAAGTTTTGAAAGCAAAATTGACATTGTAACCACAACAAATAGAAGACTGGATAGAACTTGTGACCCAAAGGCCACTGAATGTTTTGCCTGTAAAAACAAAAACATCAACATTCTCTATAGAATTTTTTAAAAGGCTCAGTCTCACGATGTAATATTCAAAATATCCAGAATACAATCTGCAATTACTCAAAATGAAAAATCTAAAATAATCTTTGTTTGAATGGGAAAAAACAATATATGACAACTTCAAGCTTACAAAGATGTAGAAATTATTTGACAAACACTTTAATACAACTATTTTTAAAGGTTGCAAAAAAATGAGGACAAAAACTCTTAATGAATGGAAAGTTAGGAAGCACTATTCAAAAACAGAAGTTATGAAGAAAAATCAAATGGAAATTTTCAGGTCGAAATAATAGCCTAAAAATTAAAATACCACTTGATGGACTTAATAGCAGAATTGAGCTGACAGAGGAAAGGCTAAGTAAATGAGAAAAGAAATCAACAGAAACTACATAAGCTTAACATAAAGAAAATTGTTTGCTCGTGCTTAAACAAATAGAGATTCAGAAATTTGTGCAGAAATAACAAAAAGTTTGATATTTGTGTTATAGAAGCTTATAGAAAGTGGAGGTAAAGTGTGGTATAGAAAATGTATTTCAAGAAAAATAGTTTAAAGTATCTGCAGTTAACCTGTAGATGGAGCTAATGAGTTTAGCGAAGCCCCAGAATGGTCAGCATCAACAAACTCCATGCCTAAAGCACCTCTTATTCTGACTGCTGTAAGTTAAAGAGATTCAAACCAGTCAAAGAAAAGTATTACCCTACTTCCAATGGGAACAAATTTTTTTAAAAAACAAAAGGATTTATCATCAGAAATAATGGAAGCCACAAGAAAGTAGAACGTTTGTAAAGCGATGAAAGAATTTACAACCCAAACTTCTATTTCAACAAAAATATCTATAGAAATGAAGGTGAAATACAGACATTTACAAATGAAGGAAAACAGAAAATGCAGTAGAACTGCTTTAAAATATTTATCAAAGCTCTTCAGGAAATATCCCAGATGTTGTAGTCAGGGTTTACAAGTGAAAAGACTTAATACAGGACACATAATGTATAGGATTATTTTATAATATCTACCCAAAGAGTCAAATGCAAAGAGTGCAGGAGATCTGTCCACAGTAGAGACTCAAAGAATCCAGCTGAGGGCCTGGATTCCATGGCAATATCCTGCACATGTCCAGTTGAAGAACTAGAGCCCATGGCAATGTCCTCCATAAGTCCAGCTGGAGACATGCAACCCATAACAATGTCTCATACAAGTCTGTATCAAGAATTTGTTCTGGGAAAGCCCAAAGATCAGTGGTGGAAGATGCAAAGTCTGCACCAACAGAATGAAAGATCTGTGCCAGCAGAGGTATTGGCACTGGAGCCAGGAAGCAACACTCAAGGTAAAGACCAGAGCTATCCCAAAGAGAACTGCAGCTGTCCTCAATGACAGCAAGGACTCGAGCTCCTCTGATAACAGCCAAGTTCATATCAGGAAAACTGACCTAGCAGTTTTCTCCAAGAGAATCAACACCACACCATCTTTCCCTCCAGTCTCCTTTTTATGCTGTTGGCAACAATCCTCAGGTGGGCCTTTAACATCCAGCACTGAACTAATTCGGTTCAACTGGGTGTTAGGAGTTGACCATTAGTTAATTCACCACACCAGAAAACAGTTTTGAAAACAGAAGCCAGGTGTAATGATACATACCAGCACTCTGGGTAGCTGAGGCAGGAGGATCGGAAATTGAAGTGCTGTCTGGAATGGAAATGTAGCTCAGTACAAAGGCCCTGAGTTCAATCAATAGTACTGCAAACATTAATAAATAGATGATAGATGAGTCAATAGACAGATACTGTCTGGGGTAAGTGTAATAGATCATTTTTCTCCCCTTGATTTCTTCAATATGTTTGATAACTAAAAGAAAAATTACATTTTTTGTTGGGGTATTTAAAAGATGTAATATGTAAGACAATTATGTCATGAAGAGGAAGGCTAAAACACTTATATGATGATATAATTTCTAAATCATACTTGAGGTAGTAAAATTTTTATCCCTCATAAACTACATAAACTTATATATGTATTTGTAAACCATGGAAGAACCCATTTTGAAAGTTACCAAAGAAATATAGAAATATGCAATAAAATGCTAAAACAGATTCAAATAACAAAAGGCAAGAAATAGAGCCAGGCGTGGTGGTGCACACCTTAAATCCCAGCACTTGGGAGTCTGAGGTAGGAGGAGCACTGTGAGTTCGAGGCCGGCTTGGGCTACAACACGTGTGCAAGGCCGGCCTGAGCTACATAGTGGACCCTGCCTCAAAAACAACTAGGGCCAGAAGTTTGGCTCAACAGCATAAGCCCCTGGCAGGTGCAAGGTTGTGAATTTGATCCCAGTGCACAAAAAAAAATAAAAAATAAAAAAGAATTAGAGAAAAAAAAAGAAGGTAAAAAAGAGGGGAACAAAAAAACAAAGAATGAAAAGAACTCTCAGAAAACAAATGATAAAATATTAGCCCTAATTCCAAAAACATCAATAATTGCATTAACTGTAAAATCAGATAAACATACAAATTAAAAGTAAATGGTCAATACATACTTGAATCAAAGTGATCCAAGTCTATTCTATCTGTGATAAACACAATTCAAATCTAATGATATAGGTAAGTTAAAAGTAATAGGATAAAAATTACATATGCCATGAGAAAGCTCATCACAAAAATGCTGGAGTGGTTATGTTAGTATGTGACACATCAGGCAAAAAAAAGACAAGTACTAGGGAAATAGAGACATTCCGTGATGATAAAAAGAATCAGTTCATCAAGATTTACAACCCAACATGCATAGTCTTCTTACCAAAGCTTCAAATACATGAAGCAAAAACTTAAAAAGCTAAAATGAAAAAATAGAAGCTTACCAGTTTAGTGGGAGACCTCAACACAAATTCACGGCAATCAATATAAGTAGTAAAAACATCAACAAAGTTATAAAGCTGTGTAACATGATCCACTGATAGGATATACTTGACAGCTATACAACATTCCTTCCAACAAAGCTACAGTGCACATTCTTTCCAAATACACATGGAAAATTGCTAGTATAGAATGACATTCTATATTATAATAATACATAGAATAAGTATTAAAGTAGAATTACATCATGCAAAGTGTGTTCTCTGTCCTTAATGGAATGAAAGTAGAAACTAGTAATAGATAGTAAGTAAAATCTTTAACACTTGAGAACAAAACCAATTCAGTTTGAAATAATTCATGATTCCAAATATAATCTTCAAGGGAAATTACAAATGAATTTTAATTAAATGGAATTGACATATTATCAGAATTTATCAAATTCAATAGGGCAGTGCTTAAAGGAAATTTTATAAGGCTGAATGCCAATAGTAAAAAAGAAAAACCCAAATCAATAAACCTTAGCATCCACCTTAAATGGCTAGGGAAAGAAGACCAATGTAAAGCCAAAGCAGAAAAAAAAAAAAAGGAGAAAAATAATAAAAATAATAAAAGCAGATAATACCAAAATAGAAACCAATTAGAAAATAAATGAAACCAAAAATTGGTATTTTGAAAGCATTTATAAACCTGATATATTTCTAGCAACACTGACATGAAAAGAGAAAAGACACAAATCACCAGCATTGGGAATGAAAGGGTGATTATCACTATAAAGTGTGCAGAATTAAAATGGCAATAAGAGAATACAATAAACAATTGTGTGTGCATAAAGTCAACAATTTAAGATAAAATTGACTAATTCTTTGTAAACTACAAGCTACCACAACTCATCTAAAATCATACTCTCAATAGTTTTATAAGTATTAAATATATTGAATCCACACTTAAAACTTTCTGAAAAAATAATGTAGTTATTTTTACTAATGATTTTTATGAAACATTTAAGAAAGGACTATCAATTTATAAAACATCTTCCAGAAAATAGAGAGTAGAAAACACCTGGCAACTCAATTTATCCAACAAGTGCTAATCTGACACTAAAATTGGGCAGACAATAAAGTACACTACCTGCCAATATCCTTCAGGAATAAAGAAGCAAAAATCATCAGCACAACATTCACAAATTGAATCTATCAAGATATAAAAAGAATAATAAACCACAATGAAGTGAGAAATTTTCCCTACAATGCAAGGCTGGCGTAATCTTTGAAAATCAATAAATGTAATCTACCCCATTAACAGTTTTTAAAAAAAGACATTATATCATTACTGTAGGAAACACATCTGACAGAATTCAAAATCCACATAATAAAAACCCTCAGTTAACTCAGAGTAGGAAGGAACTTCTGCAATCTAATGAAAACTATCTACAAACAACCTACACCTGATCTTTTACATAAATTTGAAAAGCTGAATGATTCGCCCTAACACTGGGAACAAGGAAAGCAGATCCACACTTGCCACCGCTATTCAACTTCACATTGGAAATATGATGCCAGTGTAATAAGACAAGAAATATAAACTAGAAACTTACACATTAGAAACAAAGAAGTAAAAATCTCATATTCGTAGGTAACATGATTATGTAGGAAACCCTAAAAAAAATCTATTTTGAAAACTTACAGAACTAAGTGGTGAGTTGAATAAATCATAAGATACATGGAAACACATGTTGATCATATTTTTATAAAAAGTAATTAGAAATTGGAACAACTAGAAACCAAAATTTAAAAACAGTAACATTTACAATGTTTCCAAATATATGAAACAATTACTTATAAATCTAAAAACTACTTTATTTCTGAAAACTTAGATAAATTAAATAAATGACAGATAAATAATTAAAGGTGCCCTAAATAAAATGAAGGGATATATGGTGGTTACTCTATATTAAAATGCTTTAAATATTTTAATTCTAACAAGATCAAGTGTTTTGGATGTAGAACAACTGGAGCATTCTTCTATTTCTTTTTGGAATGTAAAACAGAGTCACTCTGGAAAATAGTTTTGTACTTCTTATAAGGTAAAATATATATTTACCATGTGACCCAACATTTCCTCTTCTGAATATTTAGTGCACTGTTATAAAAACATATGTTTGCAAAAAATACAAAAAAAAAAAACTTTACCCAAATATCTTTAGTTCCACACATAATCCTCTAACATGGAAATGATTCAGTGCCCTTTAATAGATAAATTATTAGGCAAACTGTGGTACATCTGCCCAGTGAACTCGAGAGTAAAGAAGATGAACAAATTTAATACATGCAACAATCTGAATAAACCTCAGAAACATAATGGTGAGTGAAATGGTTGTCTTAAATGGTTAGATATCACATAGTTCTGTCCTTATGACATTACCAAAAAGAAAAATCCTTAGAGTGACAGAAAATAGATCGGTGGGTGCCAGACTTTAGAAGCAGGTGGAAGGTGGTATTTTCACAGATAGCAGGAGGAGTGTTTTGGGATGGTGGGGCTTTCTTAATTCTTATTCTGTTGGTGGTTGCATGATTCTACATAGTTTTTTAAATCTTAGGTGGTACAACAAAAAAGATAATTTTTCTACATATTAATTAAAAATAAAACTAAAATGTAGTAGACTTGATAGAAGTTTTTTGTATTAGAGATGTTCTCAGCCTCAAAAACTAAGGCTCTAAACTAACAATGACTTAATTGAATAGAGGTTAATTCTTCATGTATATCACAAGTCCAGACGTAAGTAGTTACTTGTATGATTAGCTGCTCAGAAATGCTGTCAAGGCTGTCAGTTCATTCTCCTTAGCACGTTCACTGTTCATCCTCATGCTTGTTGCCTCCTGGTCAAAATATGACCACCACTGCAGGCATTCGAATGTTGCCAAGAACTGACAGAAAGGCATTAATGACAAAGTCTGATCTGCCTGTCATTAAGGAAATCAAAGCTTTTCTGGAAGTCCTCCACTTCCAGCAGATTTCTCTTTGCATTTCAAGGGCCAGAACTGTGTCACTTACCCAAGGCTGAAACAGTGACTAGTGAAAGATACAGAGATTACTTTGATAATTTAACAAATAATTTCCATGGATAGTAGATACCAGCCTTCCTGAAATGAAGCAAGCCATAGAAAAAAACTATCTTCTTTTGCTCTTTAAGAGTATGAGCTAATATTTTCCCACTTTTCTTCCACATAATATGTGGAATTTTTTTAAAACATTACTTCACTTTTGAAATATATTTTTAATTAAAACAATCATTTTAAAATCCTCATCATAAATGTTCTATTAGATCTAGCCTGAGCTTAGAAATTCCATCCTGAATAAGCTTAATTTCACATCAAGAACTTTTAAAAATGCACACACACACACACACACACACACACACACACACACACAAAACACCTGTGAATGTATCTGCTGAGGGATTACAGCTTTGCAAAAAATAAACTGATATAAATAGCTGACAAAAGTTTTAAAGTGTTTTCATTCTATACTCCTGCCCTTTTAGAAGTTTTTCTTTCAATACATCTTGCCAGCCATCTAAACACAGAGTATTTTCTTCAAAAATGCTTGAGTGCCAGTGTCATTTGCATAACACCTGCAGATAACACAGCATGGGTCAACTAAGCACACGACACTGTATGACAAGCTCACATTCTCTTTGTATCATACTGACTGCAAGGTTTTTTTTCTTTGCGGCCTTTATTCATCCCCAATCTCATTTTTAACTTTAGGTTCTGTGCAAAATTCCCAACCAGAGAAGAAACATTTGGTACACTGGGCTGTTTGTCCTTTTATAGCCCTGCTGATCTTTGTGTCTGGCACCTCCTTACATTTTGTAGTTTCCCATGCAGTTTACAAAACTGTTTTGAAAGGGTTTATTTTAGTCCAAGATTGTGTCAAAGAACAATATCAAGTGTTCATGTAACTACCTGCCAGAAAATAGTGTTTAAATGCTCAAGTGGAAATCCAAATGAAATTTAAATATTTTCTCTGGGTCTACATTTATAAGAAATCTTGCTAACTTAATGTTACATATTTTAATGCTAAACTTTTCTGAGTATTGCACAGATAAATTGAGTGTTTAAACTGTTAACCTACATGCTGCACCAGCTGTAGAAAAAGGCACAGTGTCTGACTCATACTTACTTTCCCATCAGGGAACAAGGGGCAACAGTCGCTCTGGGCAATTTCTATTGACTCACCACTTTTTACTGGGAGATGACACATCTCTTGAAGGATAGCAACCTATAAAGATAAGGTATACATGATTGTGAAAGCTCACTTGTCACGCAGAAAAAGGTAAAAAATAAAGGAAAATAAAATCTTATCCTCCTCACGCACAACCCAGTTTCTGGTATTTGGTTGAGAATGGCATTCTCTTAAGAGAATGAAAGCTGATTCTCTGCCTGTGTGCTTCCCAAAAAGCAACTGTACTGACAATGACATCCAAGAAATAGATTGGTCCAGACAATTTCATCACTGGGAATTAAATTCAATATGATAGATTAGGTTTTATTTGGGAAAGATATTTGGTAAAGTTATTAAGTTATTAGTCTCATTCTATGACTTAAATCTAATAGTTTACTTAAATGTGTGGAATTCATTAAATTCTAAAATAAATTTTTCAAGTCCTAGGACCCAAATTCTTTTCCCTTCAACTTTCAAAGATTAATGTAAATATTGTTACTTCAATAAAAATAGCATGTAAAACAACATGTAGTATAAATAAACTCCAACATATAGATCACCTTTTATTCTTACATCTATTTTTCACCAAACTTTACTTCTGTTGGGGGGGATAATTACTTTGCAAGACAGAGACTTTCCTTTTACAACATTCATCTTTTAATGAGAATTTATTTAACATCTCTGCTAAATCTCTTCTCTTAATATAATATGAACCTGACATTGTCACAATTTTTTTTTTTGTCTTCCCCTCTCTCCTTGTACTCTCAAATCTGGAATGAGTGGTGAATGTTCCCTGGTTCAACTATAAGAAAATTATTCCAGGTAAACAACGTTATCTACTAAGCACACGTGTACACACACATATGCTGTCCAACGTAACTCAACTCTGGACATCCATCTGAGGACCCACACTCCTGCCAGCTTATGAAGTAGATACAAAAGGGAAAAATTGATGCTGTGTGTTTATAGTGACTTCTCATTTCTCAATAATGCAATATTAATTTTGAAGAAATAAGAAACCAGTTTTGAAATTAGGCCAAAAAGTGGCAACTTCTGTTCCTAAAAACTGTTATGCAAACTGTATTCCAAGATACAGGTGCAGAACTTGGGACCTAAATTGAAATGATCTTGGGAGCTTGAAGGAACCAACTAACCCTGAAGAACAAGCACTGGAGGTTTCTATGAGAAGTGAAGGGGCTGCTCACAGCTGCAGTTGCAGCCACGATAATGAAGAGAGGAGATTCCCAGTGATTCACAAGTGCCCACAATGCAACACAGCCACAAGAGACTATCCTGAGACACCCAGTTACAGCCTTCTGCAAACTCTTTGCCTTTACCGCAGGTTACTTAAATTTCCCACCAGCCAGTTCAGGAGACAGATTTGAACATGTCTCCTCTCTCCTTGTTGGTTGACCTATATATTAAAAAAATAAATAGAATAAAATAAACTGTATTTTTGTGAAAACTGGTGCCATGGTATTGGCTTCTATGTGCAACAGGCAGTGAGCCTTTCCTTGGTATCAGTTAAGAGAATACAGAATGATTTTCTTCGGTTTTATCCTCTTTAAAATAAAATAAAATAAATAAAAGAGAATACAGAATGAAAAGGAAAAAGCTATCAAGTCCTCTGCCATCAGAACTGACATAATTCCTCTCTGTAGAAAAGCATATTCACCCTAGTCTCTCAGTTCAAATTCAGGCTCCACTGCTGACATGCATGACCTCTACTGTATTAGTTATCATATCTGATTTGTCCTTATCTATAATGTAAGTGTAGCCATAGCACCAATTTGAAAGGACAAATTACCCTATAGAATAAATAGATTAATACCCATACAGCTTGAAAGAACACCAGCACATACTAAACCAACTTTAAATATTAGATTTTATTGTTTATTCTTTTCTCCTAGATAACAAAACTTTTTTTTTTTTTTTTTTTTTGGTTTTAGTTCAGCCAGGCCCTGAAGTCACTATGTAGCCCAGACTGGCCTTGAATTGGCAGTGACCCTCCTACCTCAGACTCTCAAGAGCTGGGATAATAGGTGTGTGCTCCCATACCTGGCTAATAAATCCTTAATGCATGCCAAATGTGTAAATAATACATATGAAAACATTCATATTGTATGCATATATGACACCCAAATATATAACATGTATAGATACATGATCTCGTGTAATGATTGCACAGGTCCCATAGATAATATTTTTATCTCCATTTTAATAGGCAAGGAAGAGGAGGATAAGAGAGGTGATGTACCCTTCCCAAGTCCTACATCTATTCAGAGCTCAAAACCAGGCCTGTCTTTCTGTGACTTCTCTTTCCCACTCATGAATAAGTAGTAGGTAAGCAAAGTTATTCATGATAGTGCATATCACATAAATAAAGTTCTTTGCTATTTTAAACAGAAAAAAGTAAGAGATTACAGTAAAACAGAATTTCAAAGAGGTCAATAGGAAAGCAACAATAATTGATACATTACATATTATTATATTCATGATAGTTGTTTAGAGTATAGGATATAGACATGAAGCATTGTCCAGAAAATTATTAGCATAAAGCTTTCCCCTCAATGAATTGAGAGAAACAAGTTGCAGGACTATTTTTTTGTTATGACTGCTATATTATTTTCAAAAGAACAATACACAATAAAAATGTAATCTGAAAATGACCCTGTGAAAACTACTTTTCACTCAGAATTTTTTTTAACAATCTTGACTAATTTTTTATAGACATATATGAATTTTCTTTCAGTTTGTCACACAAGTGCAACAATACAACAGTTACATATGTGTGACTTATTTAATTCACTAATAAGTATATTTTCAAGGCACATCCATTTAAGGGTGAAAATGTCTAGTTTATCATTCTTTATAGTTGAGTAGTATTCAACTATATAAAAATACCACATCTCTTTCGTCCATTCCTCAGTCCGGGAGCATTTAGGTCGCTTCCAAAATCTGGCTATGGTGAACTGTGCAGCTATAAATAGGTGCACATATATCACTGTGGTATGATGTTTTTAGTTCTTTTGGGAAGTACCCAGAAGGGGAATAGCTGGGTCAAATGGGACCTCCAATTCTAGCTTTTTGAGGAATCTCCACACTGACTTCCACAGTGGTTGCACCAGCCAGCATTCCCACCAACAATGGAGAAGGGTTGCTTTTTCTCCACAGCCCCTCCAGCATTTATTATTGGTTGACTTCTTAATACTAGCCATTCTTTCTGGGGTGAGGTGCAATCTCAGTGTAGTTTTCATTTGCATCTCTCAAATGACCAGTGCTGTTGAACATTTTTTCACGTATTTATTTGCTGTTTGTACTTCTTCATCTGAGAATTGTGTGTTCATCTCAGATGCCCATTTTTGGATTGGGTCTTTAAATCTTGGAGGACTGATTTTTTTAAGTTCTTTATATGGTCTTGATATTAATCCTTTATCTGAGGGAGAGCTGGCAAATATTTTCTCCCAGATTGTGGGTTATCTCTTCACTCTGTTGGTGGTTTCTCTTGTTATGCAAAAGCTTTTCAATAGGATGAGATTCCATTTGTTGATTCTTTGCTATAGTTTCTGTGCAATCTGGCTTTTATTCATAACATCTTTGGCTACACCAACGTCTTCAAGAGTTTTACCTACACTATCTTTGAGCAGATTTAATGTTTCTGTTTTAATGTTGAGATTTTTAATCCATTCAGACTTTAATTTAGTACATGGTGAAAGATATGGGTCCAGTTTTAATCTTCAGCATGTGGAAAGCCAGTTTTTCCAACATCATTTATTAAAGAGGCTATCTTTCTTCCAATGAATGTGTTTAGCACCTCTGTCAAAGATAAGGTAACTTAATGTGTCTGCAGTTGTTTCTACATCTTCTAATCTACTCCATTAATCTTTGGGTCTGTTTTTTTGCCAGTGCCACACTTTTTTTTTTATCACAGTAGCTTTATAGTATAATTTCAGGTCAGGAGTTGTGATGCCCCCTGTCTTGTCTTTATTGCCCAGGATTGCCTTTGCTATTCTAGGTGTTCTCTCATTCCAGATGAATTTTAGGATTGGTTTCTCTAATTCTGTGATTATGCTATTGGAATTTTGATTGGGATTGCATTGAATCTGTATAACAGTTTTGGAAGTAAAGCCACTTTCACTATATTGATTCTTCCTACCCAAGTGAATGGAATATCTCTCCATTTTCTAATAGTCTCTTCAATCTCCTTTTTCAGAGTACTATAGTTTTTAATATAGAGGTCTTTTACATCTTTCATTAGATTGATTCCTAAATATTTCATTTTTTTGGATGCTATTATAAAAGGTATTATTTCCCTGATTTCTCTCTCAGTGAGATTGCTATTCGTGTACAAAAAGACTACTGATTTTTGAGTATTGACTTTGTAACCAGCTATATTGCTAAAACTACTTATTAAATCTAGAAGTCTTTTGGTGGAATTTTTGGAATCTTCTCGGTAGAGTATCATGTCATCTGCAAATAATGCTAGTTTAACTTCTTCCTTTCCTGTCTTTATTCCTTTTATTTCTTTCTCTTGTCTAATTGCTCTGGATAAAGTTTCCAGGACTATGATCAATAAGAGTCTAGATAGTGGATATCCTTGTCTTGTTCCTGATTTTAGAATGAAAGCTTTCAGTTTTTGTCCATTTAGTATGATGTTGGCTGTTAGTTTGTCATAGATAGTTTTTATCAAATTGAGATAGAGACCATCTGTTCCAATTTTATGTAAAGTTTTTATCATAAATAGGTGTTGGACTTTGTCAAAAGCTTTTTCTGCATCTATTGAGATAATCATATGATTTTTATCCTTGGCTCTGTTAATATGATGTATTACATTTATGGATTTACGTATGTTGAATCATCCCTGTATCCCTGGAATGAATCCCACTTGATCATGGTGTACAATCTTTTTGACAATTTGCTAACGTCTGTTTGCCAGTATCTTATTGAAAATTTTTACATCAATGTTCATTAGGGAGATTGGCCTGTAATACTCTTTCTTAGTTGGGTCCTTCTCTGGTTTTGGAATCAGAGTAATGCTTGCTTCCAGGAATAAATTTGGGCATATTGCTTCCCTTTCAATTTCATTAAAGAGTTCAAGAAGTAATGGTGTTAGGTCTTCACTAAATTTCTTGTAGAATTCATCAGTGAATGCATCAGGGTCTGGGCTTTTCTTTGTTGATAGGTCTTTAATTACATCTTTAATTTCATGTATTGATATTGGGTTGTTTAAAAATTTTATATCTTCTAAAACAATTTTATATCTTCTTGATTCAACATTGGTAATTCAGGGGCCACCTCTGGGGCCTGGCCCGGTGGACCGGAGCAGCACAGACTTGGACCAGGATGCAAATGAACTGCCCTCTGGGGTCCTGACCTTGGGACCCTGGAAGAGAACAAAAAGGCACCCCTGTGGGGCCTGAGCCACTCAGGCACCGACCAGGATGCAAATGAACTGCCTTCTGGGGTCCTGACCTCAGGACCCTGGGGGAGAACGAGAAGGGCCCCTTCCAGGGCCCAGCCCGCTGGTCCAGAGCGGTGCAGACTTGGACCAGGACGCAAATGAACTGCCCTCCAGGGTCCTGACCTCGGGACCCTGGAGGAGAACAAGAAGGGCCCCTTGTGGGGCCCGAGCTGCTTGGGCACCGACCAGGATGCAAATGAACTGCCTTCTGGGGTCCTGACCTCAGGACCCTGGAGGAGAACGAGAAGGGCCCCTTCCAGGGCCCAGCCTGCCGGGCCGGAGGGGCACCGACATGCGGGCTTGGAATCAGGGACAAAGACACTGCCCCCCCCCCGCCTCCCCCAGTCAACAACCTGCTGTTTTGGAGGTCTGGTTAAATTGATAGCAACCAAGGAACATCAACCAACTTTTTGCTGGTATTGTTTAGTAGACCTTACAGGCCTCTGGGCGGCAACACGAGCATCTCTATGGAAGGTGACAGCAGGCAACGTAGCAAGTATGGGGGATTCTCTTCTGTCTTGTTTTTGAGGCCCGATATGGTTCTCTCTCTTTACTCTGATCATTGTTATTATTATTAATAAAATTTTAAAAAGTTGGTAATTCGTATGTGTCTAGGAATCTGTCCATTTCTTCTGTATTTTCCATCTTATTAGAATACAAGTTTTCAAAGTAGGTATAGATGATTTTCTGGATTTCTACAGGGTCTGTTGTGATTTCACCCTTCTCATTCCTAATTGCATGCATTTGAATTCTTTCTTTCCCTTTTTTAATGAGGTTGGCCAAGGGTTTGTCAATTTTATTTAATCTTTCAAAGAACCAAATCTTCAATTCATTGATTCTTTGTATTGCTTTTAGTTCCCAGTGAGTTAATTCCTGCTCTGATTCTTATAATTTCCTCCCTTGTATGAGTTCTTGGTTTAGCCTGTTCTTTTTCTAGAAGTTTGAGGTTCAACATTAAGTTGTTTATATGAGCTTCCTCTGTTTTCCTGATATGGATATTTACTGCTATAAATTTCCCTCTTAAGACTGCTTTCATTGTGTCCCACAAGTTCTGGTATGTTGTATTGTCATTGTCATTCAACTGTAAAAACTGTCTAATTTCTTCTTTAATTTCTTCTGTGACCCATTGATTGTTCAGTAGGGTGCTATTTAATTTCCATGTGTTTATGAAGTTCTTGTGGTTTCCTTTGGCATGGATTTCCAATTTCATTGCACATTGGTCTGATAGTATGCATGGGATAATTTCAATTCCTTTACATTTATTATGCATGTTCTATGAGCCAGTATATGGTCTATTTTGGAGAATGTCCCATATGCAGCTGAAAAGAATGTGTATTCTAATGTTGTAGACATCTACTAAGTCCACTTGCTCAAAAGTTTGATTTAGTTCTAATATTTCATTATTGATTTTTTGTCTAGTTGACCTGTCTTTTTGTGACAGTGGGGTATTGAGGTCTCCCAATACAATTATATTAAGGCTTATCTCATTTTTCATGTCCATTAATAATTGTTTTATATAACTGGGTGCACTAATATTTGTTGCATATATATTTATGATTGCTATCTCTTCCTCTTGGATTGTGCTTTTTACCAAGATATAGTGACTTTTGTTTGTCTCTCTTAATCAGTCTTGGCTTAAAATTGACCTTGTCTGCAAATAGAATAACAACCCCTTCTTTTTTCTGAATTACTGTTGCATGGAGTATTATTTTCCATCCTTTGACTTTCAGTCTATGAGTTTCTTTTTTACTTAAATGTGTTTCTTGTATACAGCATGTTGTTGGATCTTGCTTCTTGATCCATTCTGCCAGTCTGTGTCTTTTGACTGGTGAATTGAGATCATCAATATTAATGGTTAAAACTTATACATATTGACTTATCCTTGTCATGTTGTTTTCCTATTGTTGGCTCCCCCTTTTTTTCTTTTTCCCTTCTCTCTAATTGGTTGCCTTTCCTGGTAGATTCCTTCTATTAGAGTTCATGGAGCTGTAGTCCTTATTATCTCTTTCTAAAATGTCCTTCAGAACATTTTGAAGTGCTGGTTTAGTGGTCGTGAATTTCCTCAGATGTTCTTTGTCATGGAAGTATTTTATTTCTTCCTCTATTTTGAAAGATAGTTTTGCAGGATACATCAATCTGGGTTGAAAGTTGTTTTCCTTTAGAATTTGTACTTTCACTCCAAGTTTTCCTTGACTTGAGAGTTTGTGCTGAGAAGTCAGCTGTGATTCTGATGGGCTTTCCTTTATAAGTGATTTGTTTCTTTTCCCTAACAGCTTTAGGATTCTATTCTTGTGTTGAATTTCTGGAATCTTGACTATCATATGACTGGCTGTACTTTTTTTTT